>CAXHWN010001166.1:20307-45307 GCA_964020975.1 Hermodice carunculata
CTTATAAATACATGTATATCAATGTTAACATGTTTCACTTGTTGCAGTCATTTATGCCCTAGATTTACAAAGCATGGGAGTCTGTGTTGATATTGTAATTTTTTCACATCATAGTATAAATGGGTTTAGCGTCAGATTTAAATGTCATGTTAAAAATTATGCAAATTAGGGGCAATTAAATTTTAAAGTTCTGCATCTTCCAACCTATTACAGAAAGACACAAAAAATTAAAGTAGACATACAGATGTGTGACACCTGTCAATCTAATGGCAGTGAACAAAAACCGTTGCATTTGAAATTATGCTAATTAGCAGCACTTGAAACATTTAGAAGTTGAATATCTTCAAAACTGTTATAAATAGAGGTGTCAATCCAACTTCAGTTCGTCGATTTATGATTATAGCCGCATCTCAGGAACATGAACCAAGTTGTTAGCATTTTAATTTATGCAAATTAGGTGAATACACAAGATTGAATTCTTGGAATAACTTTCAAACTCTTACAGATAGAAGTGTCATTCCAACTTCAATTTGTAGGTTTGTGACATAGCCGCCTCATGAAACATGAAAAAAAGATGTAGCATTATAGTTTATGCAAATAAGTTGAATAAACAAACTTTGAATCTTTGAATAACTCCAAAACTGCTATAAACTGAGGTGTCAATCAAACTTCAGTTGATAGATTTTGTAGGATAGTTGCATCCAGTGAACCATGAATCAAAGTTGTAGCAGTTTGATTTATGCAACTTAGGCAAATACACACAATTGAAATCTTGAATAGTTTCAAAACTATAATAAAATTGAGGTGCCTTTCGAACTTCAGTTTACAGGTTTTTGACATAGCTGCATGAATAAATATTGTTGCAGTTAAATATATAATAGGCAATCTTTAAAGTTTTTTAGGCACACAGACTGATTTGCTGACAAGCAATATAATTGTCTAGTTTCTTATATATTCCTTGTTACACACGCTCTGCCCTGATGTTCTCATTTAAATGTCCCTGAAATGGCATTAGAGGCATGTCACATAACTTTATTGGCACAAACCTTATTACAGGTGTGCCCGTGATACATGCGTTCATACTCCTACATGTAGCAGAAAAAAGAAAATACCCCCCCCCCCCCCCCCCCCAAAAAAAAACATGAGAAAAACAAAAAGAGACAGAGATAAATATATATGCATGTTAAAGTTAGACATTCCGACTTACATGTTAGGGTGCACCCAGGTATTGTCATATATGCTATACAACCAATGAAAAACCAGCGTGTTTTTTCTGTAATGCAAGCACTTCTTTCACAAATTTGATGATAGACATATGCTTCTGTATCATTTCCTGCGGTCATAATAAAAGTGAATTTATCCTCAATATCAAGAGCATCAAACTGGTCATTTAGACTTTACAACTTTTCAAACAGCTCATTTCTCAAATCAGTACATGTATTACAATGCAGTACATGTTTCTCGTCCTCGACACAACGGTTACAGAAGAGCGGGACCACATACTTCGACACAGAAAACATCGTCTGGTGTAAAGCATACGCTACAGATGCAATGTCTCTGTAGCTGCGGGTGGTAGCAATTACACACGACTCTTCGGATGTGACTTTTGAAATAACAGGACGCTGAGAATATGTCACACAATACCCAATCTACGTCACGCCTCAATGCACTTGGACATTTTGTAAAATGTTTAGTTTCCATATATGTTAGAATGTGTAATTTATGAACACATAATAAAACTTTTGAACGTAAAGCCTGTTGTGTGTATTCCCTGACTTGAAGTATGTTTGCAAATATACTCTTAAAAACTATTAAAAAGCCTACAATTCTTACGGTTGAGAAACAAAAATATATAAACTAACAAAGAAAACAATAACACACTGTTCACGAGTAAGTTCACAAAACTACTTGGCAGCATTCATTGAAAAGTCCGAATTAGCAGATCTATGTAAATACTAAACAAGAGGTTCATGATCACCATGTGCTCTGCTGCCTCTGCAAGTGCAGACTGTTTTGCTTTATCCTTGCTTGACTGTTTACATATGCTTGAACGACAGTTTGATATCACCAAAATATTAGCCATTATGTCACATTAACCAAAAGAACCCCAACAGTAGGTATTTTCCTATTAATGTTTGATAATAACCATAGGCATAAGATCCACCATTACCAAGATAAAAGCCAATATATCAGATTTGCAGAGCCCCCCCCCCCCCACAAAAAAAAAAACACACACACACACACACACAAAACGGGGGGGGGGGGGAGAAGAAAAGCCCGAAGTGTACTAAACACTGCATGCTTCCCCCAACACAGGGCACATATTAATTGCTTCATTATCTCCTTCATAAATTTGATGAAGGTCCTTCATGGAAACATCTATGTACAAAAGCAGAGCATCCCATGCAACGGTTTTCCCGATATTGCAATACATACACTGTAGTGCTGCCATCTACCGTAGAAGCACTTTCCAACACATGGTCCCAAAGTTTGATATTCCATGGCTTCATCAAAAATAAATAAATGCTCACCATTTTGGCAAACTTTCATTGCCATTAGTCCGATTGTATTCTGGTAAAATTTCAATGCTGCATGTTTAACCATTCTGCAGAAGTCGAAAGTAGCCTCACTACTACTACTTCTACTACTACTACTACTACTACTACTACTACTACTACTACTACTACTACTACTACTACTACTACTACTACTACTACTACTACTACTACTACTACTACACTACCACCGCCAATCTCAGCGTCATCATGAGGCCAAAATATGAAATGCCTGACCCCCCAGGGGCCGTATTCACGAAGAGTTTGATTTGATCATGAATTTAATCCAAAAATTAAAGTCAGCGTGCCTTTGGGCCTTGAACTATTGAATCATTGGCCTAATGTTTGATCTAAACTTGCAGGATTAATTAATCTCTGTTCTCAACTGTAATAGGAATTTTAGAATTAAAGTTTCCGTTTTATTAAATCAATCTTGATTTAATCCACATTTTAATCCTGGATTGAAAGATTAAATACTGCATCTAACTAAGATTGATTTAATAAAATGAGCCTGCAAATCCTAAAGTTCACATTGTTGCCAAGAGCATATATTGGCTAATCCTCGAAGTTTTGATCAAACATCGAGCCAAGAATTAAGTAGTTTAGGGCACAAACCACATTGCTTTTAATTTTGGGATTAAAGTTAGGTTCAGATCAAATTCTTTGTGAATACGCCCACTGGTGACACCGTGCACCATCAAAGCAATTGGTCAAATGGGTCTTGAGGGGAAGAAATTTCGATTTTTTTCTTTGAAACAATGCATTTAAAAATCGTAAACAAGTAGAAAACGCATCATCAGCTCCTTCGCAAATATGGTAGAGGAACACCTAGGGAACATCAGTGTGGCAAAATGAGGACATTCCATGCCACGGTTTTGAGAAGTCGAAAAAAGTAAGAGGTCTAACGAGAAGACGGAAGCAAACAGATTTCATGAGGTCAGTTCAGCTGAGTGTTAAGTACCACTGACAAAGAATCTGAGTGTATTACATTCATAAAACATATGTAAACGGTTTCACCTTACGATGCAAGAATTACACCAACATGCTCTTGATGCATGCTGCTATCAACATTCAATGATACCGGAAAACTTTCACTTGATTTTATAATTAAAAACATATGTTATTTCCAAGCACTAATACCGGAAAAAATATTGAGGAAAAAAAATAAAATAGAAAAAAATACCTTGTCAAGATTTACGTAAAGAAGAGTGCTCTCGACATAACCAAGCGTGGTGAGTGAGACACACTTGACTGGGCAAAGAAAGCAAACTCAGAGTAAAAGAAGTTTGACAAGTACTTTGGCATCAAGTAGTTAAAAAATATCAACATGTGCCTTTTTTATTCTAGTAATGTCAAGTACCGACAACAATATTAACATTAGTATGCAGCCTATTACTGTCCGTGTAACTCATTTAAACAGTGTGATGCTGACATGTTAGATCTTGGCTTCGATATACATGTATTAAAATCAAGAATTGGGTACATCATCCGTATTTTCAAACTGCATGAGCAAGATCTTCTTCACTTGACATGGATATGATTTTTTGAAGTTTTTTTCACAAAGATGCACCCGTCATTTTTCCGAGTGTCATTGATTTCGTGGCCTCGTTTGAGGATCCTGGCTTTGGATAGCAGTTGTGTCCTGTATTTGGTAAGGTCATCATTAATATAAACGTTCTTGCCATCCATAGGTCGGGTAGCAGATCCAGAAGAACTTTTCAACTTGTTAAAGTGTGTGTGTCAACACACACTTTTCTGTTTTTTCTGGAATTCTTTATTTAAAGTGTGTGTGTCAACACACACTTTTCTGTTTTTCATCGAATTCTTTATTTAAAGTGTGTGTGTCAACACACACTTTTCTGTTTTTCATCGAATTCTTTCTTTCTTTCTTTCTTCTTTACCAGCAAATTTGTCCGACACTTTTCTCGAACACTTTATATGTAGAAACTCCAAACTTGGCATGATTGTACCTCCATACAGGGAGTTTGACCGTTTTATACAGAGGAATGAAGATGTCTAAAATTATGCAAATTAAGGGCATTTGAAATTTTGAATATCTTCAAAAGTATAATGGATAGAGATGTCATTCCAAGTTCTACTAGGGGGTTATTGACCATTGCACATCTAATGAATCTAAAGCAAAAGTTGCAGCCATTTAATTTATGCTAATTAGCAGTATTCGAAATTTTAAAACTTGAATATTTTCAAAACTATTATAGATAGAGATGTCATTTCAACTTCTACTAGGGGGTTGTTGACCTTTGCACATGTAATGAATCGAAAACAAAAAGTTGTAGCAATTTAAATTATGCTAATTAGTAGTATTCGAAATTTTCAATCTTGAATATCTTCAACACAATAATAGATAGAGATGCCATTCCAACTTCTACACCTGAGTTATGGAATAGTTGTACATTACCATACCAATATGCTTTGAAGACACACACACTGATTTGCAATGTAGCAAATCATCTTTCCTAGTTCTTTCTTTCTTTCTTTCTTTCTTTCTTTCTTTCTTTCTTTCTTTCTTTCTTTCTTTCTTTCTTTCTTTCTTTTTTTCTTTCTTTCTTTCTTTCTTTCTTTCTTTCTTTCTTTCTTTCTTCTTTCTTCTTTCTTCTTTACCAGAAAATTTGTCCGACACTTTTTTCGAACACTACTATACATAGAAACTCCAAACTTGGCATGATTGTACCTCCATACAACGAGTTTGACCGTTTTATACAAAGAAATGAAGATGTTTAAAATTATGCAAATTAAGGGCATTTGAAATTTTAAATCTTGAATATCTTCAAAAGTATAATAGATAAAGATGTCATTCCAACTTCCACTAGGGGGTTATTGACCATTGCGCATCTAATGAATTTAAAACAAAAGTTCTAGCAATTTAAATTATGCTAATAAGCAACATTGGAAATTTTAAAGCTTGAATATTTTCAAAACTATTATAGATAGAGCTGTCATTTCAACTTCTACTAGGGGGTTGTTGACTATTGCGCACTTAATGAATTAAAAATAAAAGTTGTAGCAATTTAAATTATGTTAAATAGCACCACTAGAAATTTTAAATCTTGAATAACTTCAAAGCTATAATAGATAGAGATGCCATTCCAACTCCTACTCCTGTGTCATGGAATAGTTGTACATTGCCATACCAAAATGCTTTGAAGACACACACACTGATTTGCTATGCAGCAAATCATCTTTCCTAGTTCTTATTTGTGATCACTTTGGCTTTGCTCCCGTAGGTAGAAAACTTCACTATAATGGGCCTGTCTTTCCCGGGTACACGGGGTCCGACTCGGTGAGATCTGTCTATTTCTGATATTTGCGGGGGGGGGGGGGGGGGCAGGTGGAGACTTTATCTCATTCGCATGTCCAGAATCACTTCATCAGTATTCTCATCTGGACTCTCCTTTATACCAGTGATGCGAACTGAGATACGCCTGGAGTATTGCTCCTATTTATTTTATTTTTGAGATAGCTCTTTTAACTTTTTTCTCCAGCATAACTACAGTGTCCTCTTTCTCTTTAAGTTTATCATCTAGAACCTTGACGTGAGGCTCAATCTGAGCGCTGATTTTGTTGGGGAGCTCATGTGGGTCAGGTTTTAGAGACTCTTTTAGTTTTTTCAGCAGAACGTCATCTGAAAGGGCTTCATTCACTGCCAGGAAGAGCTCATCCCCTGACACAGCATTTGTAGACTTTTGACGTCTTGTTGCCATGATTAAATGTGTTTAATGGTGAGATCTCAAAAGTTCACCAAAAAAAAAAAAAAAAAAAAAATGAAAAAAATGAAAAAAATGAAAAATAAATAAATAAAAAAAATAAAAAATAAAATGTCACCAGAAGGCATCAGACTAACAGACACAACCTGGAGCACACTTGGGGGTTAAAGAGTCATGTTTTCTTGTTTACAAACATTGCCCTGGTCTCTCCCAATGAAAGGCATGCATGTCAAGAGTTTTGCACGTTCTTACATCATAGTTGAATGACTCTTTGCACCCTCTTGATCCTTAGACAAAGGTGAAAGGGGGACAATTGCTATGTGTAACGGTGACCGCACAGCCACAGTAATCCATGTATGTCAAAAAAAAAAAAAAAAAAAAGGAAAAAAAAAAAAAAAAACAAACAAAAAACAAACCCGGACGGAAGGCAAAGACATTTCACAAAGTTCTCCAGAAATCCAGGCATGAAACAACACAATCTATTCAATTCTGTTGTCACTGAGTACTTACAGGACTGTCCTCCGAATGTAGCAGTAAGAATTTCAGTATTTCTGCTGAAACATGATGAATCGATTGGACAACTTCGTGAGACACGTGTGGTCTGCAACCTCAGTGATCAGACATATTTAAACACAAACAAAAACTAGGAAAGATGATTTGCTGCATAGCAAATCAGTGTGTGTGTCTTCAAAGCATATAGGTATGGCAATGTACAACTATATCATAACACAGGAGCAGAAGTTGGAATGGCATCTCTGTCTATTATAGCTTTGAAGTTATTCAAGATTTAAAATTTATAATGGTGCTATTCACTTTCAGCATTGTTAAAATTGCTACAACTTTTATTTTTAATTCATTAAGTGCGCAATGGTCAACAATCCCACCAGTAGAAGTTGTAATGACATCTCTATCTATCATAGTGTTGAAGATATTCAAGTTTTAAAATTTCAAGTGCTGCTAATTAGCATAATTTAAATTGCTACAACTTTTGCTTTAGATTCATTAAATGCACAAGGATCAATAACCCCCTAACAGAAGTTAAAATGACATATCTATCTATATTAGTTTCGAAGATATTCAAAGCTTTAAAATTTCAAATGCTGCTAATTAGCATAATTTAAATTGCTACAACTTTTGTTTTAAATTCATTAGATATGCGCTGGTCAATAACCCCCTAGTAGAACTTGGAATGACACCTCTATCTATTATACTTTTGAAGATATTCAAGATTTAAAATTTCAAATGGCCCTAATTTGCATAACTTTAAACATCTTCATTCCTCAGTATAAAACGGTCAAACTCTTTGTATGGTGGTACAATCATGCCAAGTTTGGAGTTTCTATGTATAATAGTGTCGGAGAAAAGTGTCGGGCAAATTTGCTGGTAAAGAAGAAAGAAAGAGAGAAAGAAAGAAAGAAAGAAAAAAAAAGAAAGAAAGAAAGATAGATAGATAGATAGATAGATAGATAGATAGATAGATAGATAGATAGATAGATAGATAGATAGATAGATAGATAGATAGATAGATAGATAGATAGATAGATAGATAGATAGATAGATAGATAGATAGATAGATAGATAGATAGATAGATAGATAGATAGATAGATAGATAGATAGATAGATAGATAGATAGATAGACAGATAGACTTTATTTCACCAGGGTTACAAAATTAGCGTGACGCTAGTTTACATTTTGGCCCTGAAATAAAAATACAATATATACACATAAAAAGAAGAATATCAATAAAATTCAAGGCTTGGTTTTCCAGTAGCTCTTTTTAAACTTTTCCAGTGATGGTTCCAGACGAACAGATTCCGGAAGTTTGTTCCAATTAAAGGGGCCGGAGTAGGAGAAACTGTTGCGAAATATATCAATTTTAGGTTTAGGGACATATAGGAGGGATTTGCTGGTTGATCTGGTACTCCGTGTGGAAATGGACCCGTAAAGACCAATCTATCACGAATATAGGAGGGCGTTTTCCCATGTAAAGCCTTATATGTTAAAATACATTTGTGGAATTTGAAATTGTCATATAAAGTATTCCACTGTAGTTGTTGGAATAAGGGCTCGGTATGATCTAAGTAAGAGGCACCAGTGAGTATTCGAGCCGCACGTTTTTGGAGCTTGTGCACCTTGTCAAACAGTCCGGCACTACAGTTACCCCATACAATATCACAATACTCAAAATGGGGTTTAACGATTGCATTGAACAGTAGTTTCGTGTAGTCTTGGGGTAGAATTGTTCTTAGGTACTTCAGAAGTCCAAGCTTTTGTGAAATCTTTTTGCATATTTTGTCAATGCGGGTCTGAAAGGTCAATGCCGAATCAAAAATAACACCAAGCAGTTTAGCTTCATTGACCTGTCGTATACTTGAACCATTAATTGAAACATTGTAGCCATCAATATTGCATTTTGAAAGACGCTGGTGGGTACCAAAACGAATTGATTGACATTTAGGAATGTTCAATACAAGCTTATTCTGATAGAGCCATTCAGAGACCTTAGTCATATTTCGATTTAATTTCAAACTTAGTGCCCCAATTATGGCACTAAGTTTGAAATTAAATTTGAAATTAAAATTGAAAGAAAGAAAGAAAGAAAGAAAGAAAGAAAGAAAGAAAGAAAGAAAGAAAGAAAGAAAGAAAGAATTTCAGGAAAAACAGAAGAGTGTCTGTTGACACACACACACACTTTAACAAACATAAAAACCCAGATACAATGTACACAGATGAAATAGGCAGGCAGGCAGGCAGGCTGGCATATAGGAAGAGAATGCGATTCTCAGTTATATAAATGACTGAATTAATGAAATGTGTGAATAAATACAGAGATATATAAACGATGATGTCTAGAATTTGGAATCACGATAGGTCTGCCACATGGGAAGCTGATGACCGGCTCAAGATATGCAGCGCCACCTAATGGGAATTTAGACATTTAATTATTACGATCTTTCACATTTTAGACCCTGATCTACATAAGTGTAACCATATTTATGTACTTAATTCACTATTATAAAAATCAGAATAATAAACAAAAATATAGTCAACCTAAAATAAAATAAAAAAACGCAAAGTTCAAATTTATATTTTTCAAAACGTACTTTTAATTCCAATATGTATATATTGCCACCTAACTATTTATACAATTTGATACTAATAATAACGTGCAATTACGATCAGTGGTTGAAGATATTTAAGATTTAAATATTTCTGGAGACCTCATTTGGCCAAAATGAGGTTCGATACTGTCAAACAATTAATTGCGGCGTCGTGGAGGTGGAACAGGTGAACGACAATTTTACCATGCCTCTTATGTTTCTTCAAGGGATATATATGTCACCTGCTTACACATTTATCCCTGCTTTAAATTTCTTTGGCTACACAGGACTGGTTAGCTTTGGTGAATATACATTTTAAAATGCATTTATATTCATGAAAACAAAGAAGGCATGGTATAAAAAGGATACATCCCTTGTTCTCGTGATTTATCTGGAATCCCGGATTTTTAAATCCTTACGCTTCGCTCCGGGATTTAAAAAAAAAGGATTCCAGATAAATCCCTTGAACTTGGGATGTATCCTCTTCGGAAACGATTGTAATCGAGATGGAAAAATGCACTGTTGTCATTTCAAATGTACATAATACTCGGTAGGAAACAGTCATGATTTTACGCTCACAAAACGTATCGAGAGAGGGCAAGTACCAACTTTATTACAAGTCCAATGCCACGTCTGTGAGCAATTATTGAAACTTCTTTTCATTTCACTCAACTTTAAAATTAAATAAGATACATTTATTATTTGACACCGTTACATCTATGTCCAAATTAAGAGCTTGTCTCCAGCACATCAGAGGAGTTTTGTCTTAGTTTGAAAAGTAATCAAACTCTCATGAAGGGATTTTCATAGAGAAAATACGCAATGAATATTTTTTACGAGGTTACATTATGCCTTTTTTCTTGTTAAAATTTTACAACTTATTTATTTGTATCTCTTCAGCTGTTTTTTTTTTGAGCATATAAAATATCAAGCAGTTTTTCGTGATTTTCTTGGTAATGAAACATATGGCCTGCTATATGTTATTTCGTGAGCATACGCGTAAACCCAGTTGCCAACATGCGTATACATGTAAACCAAGTTGCCTACAACACGTGCATGTACTTGTTAAACTGTTTCACTGCCAAGTTTTGGCCTGAGTCAACAGCTTTCCTAGGTGCACATTAGGCACACTGGGCCCAAAGGGGCTCAGGAAAGCTGTTGACCTAGAGCATTATATTCTGTGGGATTATAGGCATACTGGCATTTGAATGACAGGGCTTTTTACAAAGAATATGAATATAGTGTCCATTTGATATACAGAGAAGTTCATCTTCAGTACTTCGACTTAAGTCGCAGTTGGCAGTGAAAGCCAAGCTGCCAAGCCACAAGTCATGCCCATAGTCACATTAAGTTCTGAAAAAAATCATGCTTCAGTAGTTATATTTATTAACAATATGTGTTTATACACTGTAAAGTTGTTTTGAAGTCCAGCATGACTAAACATGTTTTGGAAGCCAACGAACTTTCTGTTTGCTTGTTTGTTTCAAAGTCATCAACAAGAAATCAAGTTCAGGATGAACCTGAAGGTAAGCAACATTGAACATCTATATAATCCACATAATACATTTTGACAAAGAAAGCTAAACGAAGCGTACATTTGGAGTGCAAAGTGGTCATCATTTGCATTTTCAATCCAACGCAATATAATATAATGACCATGCGATAAAGATGAGATATTGCAAAAAAAAAAAAAAAAAAAAAAAAAAAATCACTGTCTGTTGGCTTTATATCTTGAAATTTCAATATCTGATTGCATGTTTAAAAACTATATATCCCGGTTATTACAATTAACATTGTTTGTCCCTTGACACAGAACAATAATAAGAAAAAAGTGTAAGTAAAATAAAGTAAAGTGGTGATCTACATGTTGACAGCAGCTATGCATAATCTAGACCAATGTTTAAATATTGAAACCACATTTTGACTGTCACAGACAAATGAAGTAGCAACAAAAACGCTGTCAAGGTAATCCCTATTTCTAAAACCTAAACAAATCTTTTCGGAAGATTAGATTCTTTTGCCGGCAGCGTTAACTAAGATTATCTCCTCCCTATTCCTTCAGACTCCCCCCTTCCCCTCAAAAAAAAAAAAAAAAAAAAAAAAAGAAAAGTTCCAATAAGAAAAGGCATGGTTCTTCCTGCCCCGTGTGCATGCCCTCTTTGGAATACCATGGCCCTGCAGATCCAAACAGGAGTGGGATACATATTTCGGTCTTGGTTGGAAATCAGCTCTTGTGTAAATATAAACTGTTCTTTTTTTTTAGTCACTTCGTTCTCTTTAAACCGAGCAATTGCAATTATTGAAAAAAAAAAAGAACTTTCTCTTTCAGTTTACTTGTTCGAGCACTTTGACCTGAATATTAGGCCGTGGAGCTATAAACGAAGTTAGGACTATGGTTAGGACTACGCCCTGGTAAAAGTCTCTTTTCCCCTTGATTTACTTGAAAAATCAGTTGCTATGACTGAATCTGTTAAAAAAATTCATTAAATGTCACTTCAATTGAAAAAGTGCTTTGATCTTACCAGATCACAAAAGAGTTTGAGTCCACGCTGTTGTTACACGTTTTAAATTTTCCAGTGATATTCCATGAACGCTTATCTTATTGCCTTCCATCTTGACTGCTCAAATCATTGATCAACCGCGATGGGTATAGAAAGAGGAGCTCAGATCAGACTTTTTTTTTCAGCTGATTGGGGGCCTAACAATGATTTACAGTTATACTTGTTTTCAAATCGGCTTGCAAATGGAATAGATACTGTCTGGCGAGTCTTGCATTTACAGCATTTATGTACGTTTGCATGCCTGGAGATCCCCTCAGATCAGTAGCTATCGGGCAATCCATGCAGTTTGGAAATATACAGGCCTGAATATGTTTACAGTTGATCTTCCAATTCCACCAGTCTATCACAGTTAATCAATTATTTGAGTAGCCATGGTAGGCATGCAGTTTGAGGTTGACATTCAGCTACAATTCCATGAGGAGAAAACAGAAATTCTTTATACATGTTTCCAAAGGTGACGACCGTTTGCCCTGGTAACGCAGAGAACGGACACCGGGAAACTAGCGATACTAGATACCGATGAATCTAGGACTTTTCGCCGAAATCAACATCGTCGGAGGCCAACTTAGTCTAAGGTTAAATCTGGTTGAAAAGTAATCTCGTCACTACACAACTTCATCGCAATGTAACATTGGCGAAACCAACTCGGTCGACAATCAGAATGGTCAAAGTGCTATTTGGCCGAAAAGTAACTTTGTTGTGAGGCCATTTCGCTAGACATAAGAGTGAAACTGGGCCAGGTGAATGTTGATGATGGCAGTATTAATGATTATGCGACTGAACACAACCTGCCAACTTTTTATACTTTCCTTGGGTTAAAAATATATTACCATCCGGTGTAAATACAGACTAGGTTGTCATTATTGTTTATTGGCTTGGTATGGGAGCATCTGCTTTGGTATTATAGAGCACGGTGGCTCAAAAATGAGGCTAAAATCAGCACATGGGGGCCTTTTCCTTGTTAAGATTAATAAAAATAAAAAAACGCCCCGCGAACGGCTTTTTCATGGTAATCGCATCCCCGAAATTTATCCTGTGAGCAGAGGCCCTTATCTCTTTTGAGCATGATGCTTTGCTATCCCTTATGGAGTGATCTTTAACTCTTCGGTGCCACATTTTTGACTGAGTCAACAGCTTTCCTGGGCGCGTTTTGGGCGTAACGCGCCCACAGCCCACCAAGCCAAGGAACAGCGTCGACAGACAGGTGGGAGGGCAGGCAGGCAGGCAGGCAGGCAGGCAGGCACGTAGGTAGAGAATGGGTGTCCCAGTCACATAAATGACTGATTGAATGAATTATAGTAGGCCTAGGTAAGTGTGTGAATAAATACATAGATGCACAAAAGTAGTATGTCTAGAATTTGGAATCAGGATTTGTAATCACCGGCTTCAGATATGCAGCGCCATCTAATGGGAGCTTGGGCATTTAATCATTGGTTATATTTTTCCCTTTACAGACAGTAATCTACATCAGTCTTACCACAGATATGTCCTGAATTCATTATTTTTATAATCAGAAAAACAAATTATTACTTCCTTACTCTATGCTTAATTTATAATGCGCAAGTTGTAATTCTGTATTTTTTAAAAACTTAGTTTTTACTGTAACATGTATATATTGCTGCTTGACTATTTATAGATTTTAATATCTATATATTTGCACACCCTCGTTAATCTTTACAAGATATTGAATTAAATATTTCTGAAGGCCCATTTTCCCGAAAATGGGGTGAAACGAATTGAATATGTTAGACGTCCTTTTGCGAAAATGCAGTCAATGAATTAAATGTTAGACATGCTTTGGCAAAAATGCGGTCGAACAAAAATTCATACGGCCGGTGCTAAAAAGAAGCTGGCGTTTATTTTTTTCAGAGGGGGTAATTGTAAAAACGGAAGACGGTCTAATTGAGATGGAAATATTACTGTTGATTTTTAATTGTACAAAAAGTGGGTGGGAAACAGTCATAACTTTACATTCACAAAACACAATGAGAGCTTCAATTCAGGTACCAATACACCTAATGTCAATTATCTCCCTTATTGCTGGTCAAGTTATATATACATACATACATATATATATATATATATATATATATATATATATATATATATATATATATATATATATATATATATATATATGTATGTATATATATATATGTATATGTATATATATATATATATATATATATATATATATATATATATATATACAATACATACATACATACATACATACATACATACATAAAAAAGCTAAGTAGCAGAAAATTGAGGACATATTTTAGTCTGGCTCCCGACCGGTTCGTCATATTTTGTCCCAATAAAGAGGTTATTGCTATTATTTTTTTAAGGGGGGGGGGGCTTCCACTAGGTTACTGGCCATTGTGCACCTAATGAATTAAAACAAAAGTTGTAGCAATTTAAATTATGCGAATTAGCAGCATTTGAAACTTAAACTTGAATATATTCAAAACTATTATAGATAGAGATATCATTTTAACTTCTTCTAAGGGGTTATTGACCAGTGCGCATGTAATGAATCTAAAGCAAAAGCTGTAGCAATTTAGATTATGCTAATTAGCAGCATTTGAAATTTTAAAACTTAAATATCTTCAAAACTATTTTAGATAGAGATGTCATTTCAACTTTTACTAGGGGGTTATTGACCATTGCGCATGTAATCAATCTAAAGCAAAAGCTGTAGCAATTTAAATTATGCTAATTTGCAGCATTTGAAATGTTAAAACTTGAATATCTTCAACACTATAATATATAGAGATGTCATTCCAACTTCTACTAGGGGGTTGTTGGCCATTGCGCACTTAATGAATTAAAAATAAAAGTTTCAGTAATCTAAATTATGCTAAATAGCACCATTATAAATTTTAAATCTTGAATAACTTCTAAGCTATAACAGATGGAGATGCCATTCCAACTGCTACTCCTGTGTTATGGAATAGTTGTACATTGCCATACCAATATGCTTTGAAGACACACACACACACACACTGGTTTGCTATGCCGCAAATTATCTTTCCTAGTTCTCTGGCTGTTATCTTGGGCGGTAGAGGTGCTGATTCGGTCATAGGATGGTGGTTATCAGTCTCCCTCCCAGGAAGTTGGCCTGTCCTTCTGTCGGCCGCTGTGTGGTACTGGTTCACCCAGGTATATGACAGGGTGGCCTTCCCACCGGAACTCACGAACCTTCCTGATATATTCATTCCATGTTGCAATCATGCCCGAGTCTCCATAAGTTATTTTCTGAATGGTACTGGTACTTCTGTATTTAAAACCAAGTTTCCTCACTGCAAAGGTTTCAAAACTCCCGAATTTATCTCATTTCTTTAAAGTCCCTCGAATCTTGAAAAAATACTCCCGAATTATCATTTATTTTAATTTTTTTTTATAAAATTAAAAGTTGACATTTTACAAGTAGTGGAGTTATTTCGCCACCTGGTGACAGTGTATATTAATTTCTGTGATATAAAGATATAAACAGCTTATTCGATTATCTCATTATGCACCTGGATTATTCTTCCAGGACTAAGAGACAGTTCATACAGATCATCACATTCATTAAGGAGAATTGGTCATTGTTCATTCAGACTGGAATTTTTCCAGATAAACTGAAAATTGCGAAAGTGATGCCTGTATATAAAAAGGATGATGAACAAACTCTTGATAACTATAGGCCTATATCTCTTTTACCAGCTTTCTCTAAAATCTTTGAGAAAGTTGCTTACAACCAACTTTATTCATACTTTATTACACATTCTTTACTCCACTTAAGCCAGCATGGCTTTCGGAAATTACACTCAACAGAAACGGCTGCTCTTGAATTCGTTGATAGAATTCATAAAGTCTTAGGCTCTGGGGAATTACCCGTTGCTATTTTCTTAGACCTGTCCAAGGCGTTCGATACTCTCGATCATAACATCCTTCTCCGGAAATTGAACTACTATGGTGTTACTGGTCTTTCTTTGCACTGGTTTGAAAATTATGTGCAGAATAGATTTCAATATGTTTGTTTGAATGACGCGCGTTCAACGTTATTACCAACGAATTGTAGAGTTCCACAGGGGTCCATTCTCGGACCCCTTCTCTTTCTCATTTATGTAAACGACACGCATAAAGCATCTTCTAAATTTGATTCTATTAATTACGCTGATGATACTATTTTAGTAAGTTCATTATGCTATTTTGACCAAACAACATCTCCAAACGAGGAGCGTATATCTGCCAATGTTAATTTGGAATTAGATAAAGTGTATAAATGGTTGTCTGCTAACAGGGTGTCTTTGAATATTTCTAAAACAAAATACATGATATTTCGATTCCCGCAACGCAAAATTGTCCAAAATTTTACTTTCCGTATTGCCAACACAGTCATTGAAAAGTTTGCCATTTTGACTTTCTTGGGGTACTCATTGATGAAACTTTAAGTTGGAAGAATCATAACAATAAAATCGCAACTAAACTCTCCAGAATTGTCGGCCTTTTAAGTAAAGTTCGCAATTTTCTGCCCTTGAAAGCACTCCTTACGATCTACAATTCTCTATTTCTCCCGCATCTCAACTACTCAATTCTCGCCTGGGGTTATAGATGTGATAGGATAAACAAACTTCAAAAACAAGCCATACGTACAATATGCTTCGCTACTTTCAATGCCCATACTGAGCCCCTATTTAAAAAATTGAATATTCTCAAATTAGGTGATTTGATGCATTCCAGGGCACTTAAATTCTTTTACCGATATCGTAAAAATGAATTACCTGGATATTTCAACCAAATGTTCTCACCTTTACCTGTATCTCACCCTTATCCTACCCGCAATCGTAATATTCCCCGCAACCCAGTCGCACAAAAAGCAGTTTTCATTTTCTTGCCCACGTATATCATTCCATATATCTGTTGTTGGGTAATATTCATAGTGGATAGTGGATGTAAAGTTGTTTTTTAAATTCACCACCCAACCTTTAACAGGGATGAAAGTGTGTGTCTTTGCTGAAAAAAACTGAAACCATACCCACCCCTTCATTTTTTTTTTTTACCAGATTAAGGCTTTCTGAGCAAAAAGGACATTACTTTTTTCTTTGACTTTTGAGAAAAAAATACTGAATTCCTGAAAAAATCTGAAGACTTTCATCCCTGCTTTAATAATCAATAATTCACATTTAGATGTTCAGTGTAATGGTACATAACCTTCTGCTGTTTTATTTTTAAATCCCGCCATTGAGAATTGTAGCAGAGTCAGAAGAAACTTTATTCTGTCTGATCGTAACAATATTTTACATTATATACAGCTGTTAAATGGATATGCCGGGAGACCTATGCTAAGACCCCTATGGGTCGCTGTCGCATAGGCCACCCTAAAAAGTCTCGTTCTCATTGATGCGAGTAATATAATTTATAGACAAAATTACCTGAGTCGTTAATCTGTCAAACCGAATCCCTCCGAGTTGTTTGCCTGCCGCGCGCCTGATCACCTTAGCGCGAAGCACCAGCAAACATTCCAAAGTAGGCCTATGCACCCGTGGAGCTCAACTGACCGTTGGCCGTCAGTTTGTCCCCATCAGTGACGGCAGCATTGCCCGAAGGAGCGGGACGATGGCTTCCTGCCACGCCAGCTGGGACAAACGATGAAGACAGATTCTAGGGAGTGTTTTGGACAGATGTTAGAGGCTTCTGGAAAGAAGAATCATTTCCCTGGAGAAGGCTGCACGTGGCATGCTGTTGATTTCGGCTTGCTGTTGCACAATTGTTCAACGACTGCGCATTTTTGTGCCCGCTCAGCTGTCGAAGAATGGTTGGCGGGACACTTGGGCGTAAAAGTCGACTGCACATCGTCCGTCTTACAGAGTGGTTGTTTTTTCTGCCAATCATCAGTCCTGCATTTTTGGCCCTAGTTTGCATCATAAATTCAAGTTTATTCTTACCCATTGGCTGGGATTTATACCACGGACCATCAGGTTTTCGGCCGTGATTTATGGCAAGGTAATAAGGCGAGGTTGGATATTCAAAATATAGAATTGATTCCTTCCATACTTGGAAAACCACATCTCTGATTCTACAAATATGGTAAAAAGTAGTCCCACCCATGGGATATGGTCAACAGTATCACATAGGCCACACCCCATGGGTTTTCAATGTAATATGGTACAAAGTAGGGGATAAAGTGTTTTATAGATCTTTTTACCACATATGACCAATGGTAATAGAAGTAAATACAAATATAAATATTTGATAATGCTGTTAAATAATGAGCTGTTTGCATTAAGACAGATATATATATATATATATATATATATATATAGTATCATAATTATGATGTAGTGTTTGGCGTATTGTGTAAATCTTTTCAAAGAATGTGTTCTAATTCTATTCATTACTATTACAGGTAATTATTTGTCATTATTTAAAGATGGTAATTTGTAACGGACACATAATTGACGTCATTGTTTTGGTGTAATGTACGGACTAGGTGACATAGGCCTAGATGGCACAGTTGTACTTGATCTTGATATAGCCAGTGCGCGTGCGTGTGTGCGCGCGCACGAGAGCGAGAGCGAGAGAGAGAGCGAGAGAGAGAGAGAGAGAGAGAGAGAGAGAGAGAGAGAGAGAGAGAGAGAGAGAGAGAGAGAGAGAGAGAGTTGGTAGTGGAATTGCATCTCTTTTTAAACTGGAATTGGATGATGCAGTTCCCACAATGCTCGTAAATATATGTTGGTACACAAATAAACCAAGTGGTGTGTTTTGCAGGAGTGAGGAATTTGGCTGTCTGTTGCATAGTATACCTTTTGATGGCATGAACAGTGATTATACACTACATGGACCAAAGAAACTTTAACTCTGTGTAATTAAAAGATTTCGAAAAGACTATTTTACTCGGTTTTACTGAACGTGAATAGCAGATATTTCGAAGATTAGGCCAACAAGGCGTTTTTAGTGAAAAATTTAAGACTGTTAATGGCATTCAATAATTGTAAATAAATACAAAAGAAAAGAAAGTCCATTTATCTTGGAAACTCCTGTCCGTTCTTGTTTGTCCTTGTATCTGTTCTCAACGTATACCAATGAATGCAGTACATATTGCAGATTTTTTTTCTGCAGTTAGTGCATAAATATCAGGCCCATTTTGAAATTGTTGAATCATCTTTAACAATGTGATCAACAGGAATTTCATCATTCATTTGGTTGCACCAAGTTGGAGGAAGAAACACGATCTTCCATGATCACAGAAACATGTTTTCCTAGAAGCTTGCATTTCCTATATATCCCCAACATTAGGCCTACACTTTGTGTTTTATTCTATTGCATTGCATCCGTGCAAAAGTCAAAGAAGCACCATGCAAACATGGTGCCGCCAGTTAGCAGAATGACTTGTCCGGGGATTAATGGCACTGAAACAAGTCTTGCGATGGTTTCCCGCTGATAACCTGATTTTGTAAAGGCTAATAACACCTAATAAAACTTTCTTCAAAAATTTCAAATTTTATGAATATGATTTGTTCCTTTCAAAAATTAATTTGCTATAATGATTTATAACTATGCAGTTTTTCTGTGAATGGTACGGAATAGGACCTTGCTCTTAGAATATGGGACTTGATAGTGTTCAAACGCTGACGGTACAGTGGCTTACATAATAAGGTTTGTTAGGTTTCTCTTTATATTAAATACTAGTATTAAATAGTCACAATAGGTAGGTGCTGACAGAAAATAATCTGCTGAAAAATGTAGCCTGATTGCATTTAAATTTCAAGAAAAGTGTTCTTCACGTCTCTGTTTTACAAAATAAGTCGTGTATTTCACACAAACGTGTCAGAAAATTTATAATTAGTCTAACCCCTGAATGGGAGCAACTTAACAAAGTAATGTACAGACTTTTGAATTTTCATTTCATAGATCTAATTTGAGGCGCCTCGCTTTAGGCCGTATCTCACTGGGCTGCGACAGCTTGAGACTAGTTCCATATAAAAAACTGCGAGAAAATACACAAATCTGTGACAATATTTATTTGTTGCATGAAAGTCGCACAAACTCCTGGCGAAATTTAGGCCAAAATTCGCAAGGAGTTCGCATACATATTGCGTGACTGTCCGGCGAAATTCGTGGGAATTTTGCGTGACATTTGCATGACATAATTGCGAATTTCTTACATTTGCGACTGTTGTGCAACAGTTGTGTGATTATCGTGTGATTGTCGTGCAACAGTCATTGCATTTGTTCGCAATTCATTCGCAAATTACTCGCATAAAGTCGCAATTTTGGCGCCCCCATGCCAGTTCACACGTGTTTCGCGCTCTGAATTTCAAATTGTCTTTTGTCTCCAGTCAGTCACAATTAAGTTTCATAGGTCGCCAGCCACTCACAAATTTGTTTCATAGGTCGCCAGCCTCTCACAAATTTGTCTCACATTTCTCGCACTTTCAAACTCACCAAAACTAGCCCTAAATTGAGAAGGGTTCCAGACGTGTTCGAGACACCCATGATGACTCAGTGACTATTTTGAGAGAAAATGTGTCACACTTTTTGTTCTGTTTTCTTTTTTCTTTCTTTCTTTCTCTTTTCTTTTCTTTTCTTTTTTTGAAGAACATGTTCAAAATTCTAGCGACACAACAGCGCAGCCCTGCGACTAAGGCAAGGAAACTGAGAACGGCGTCAAACATTTCGAGACATTTTGAAACCTCCCATGCGAATGCCATTCGCATCGCCAACAGTCGCAGCCCAGTGAGATACGGGCTTTTCATCGATCCTGGATCTTCGATATACCTGGTTCAGCCTGGGCAGGGCCATTTTGTGACAGGATCTGGCATGTGGACTCTTTGCGGGGTGGTGGAGTGCAAGAGAGAGGGACACGGGAAGGTTAGGGTCATGAAAATGAGCAAATACTCTATGCACGTTTGTGACTGAAAATGATGAACCATCCCTAAGTCCAAGAATACCAAAATACATTAAAATATTGACACAGAAGGGGGATGCACAAAAAAGCCTAAGTAAAGTACAAGTAGCCTATTACAACTGCCAGGCAGTTGGGGCCTATCACATGGTGCTGTAAATATGTCTTGTTCAATCGCGGCCACAGGCGCTGGTAACGTTCAGTCAGTCAAGCTTTCGTGCCAAAACGCAGGAGGGGGGGGGGGGGAGGGGAGGGGAGGGGAGGGGGTAAAGAGGGTGTACCTGGAACATCTATGCATTAAATGACCCACATTGGGCTACATCTGCAATAAATTATTGTGTATCTGTGCAGTCAATTATTTGTGCTAATAAGATGGTGGCGGATGGGCCTAAAACCACAACGTCGTCACATGGAGCTCCTACACTGGACTCATCTGAGGCGGGCGAGTTCTGTTCAACCCCAGGGTAAACATAAATGATTAGGTTTACTAGTTACAGGGAGTTGGTGTCTGTTTCAACTCTCCGCTCTGTGATTCAACAGAAACTGAATGCTGCCTTGCATATATCAGCCTTTTAAAGGGCAAGATAATGTGATGTTAAAATAAAAATAAAAAGATATTGCAAGAAGCCCATAAAGCTGCCATGCAATCTGCCAATGGCTGTTGAAACCAACTTTATTGAATTTACATCCACACCTTGGCTTGTGAGCAAATTATCGAAACCTTTTTACACAAATTGCACTATAAAAATATCTAGATGTTGCTGCTCATTTGCTTTAAGTTCCCTCAAGTTTTAAATAAATCTGAAATGTTTTTTGTGGATGACATTACATCTACGTGCAAATTAAAAGTATCTCTCCAGCTCATCACAGAAGTTGTTCCATCTTAGTTCCATTGAAAAGTGGTCAAATTCTTATGCTGGAATTTTCAGCAAAAATATGTAGGTGAACATCTTTTTGCACAAAAAAGTTACATTCTGCATTTTTGTCAAAATCTAGCATTAGCTCAACTAAAATTGTATCTAGTCAACTGTCTTTCTTCAGCATATGAGAACATCAAAAAGTATTTTAAGATCTCCATAGAAATCATATGCTACCTGCAACATGTGCAAACATGTAAACCAAGTTGCCTGCAAGTCATGTTCATACACATCAAGTTCTGAATCTCTCAGGCTTCAAAATTTATTTATTAACAATCTGCATTTAGACAATGAAGTTGCTTTGAAGTCTTGAATTTCTATACATGTCTTGAAAGCTTACATATTTTTTCTTCTTTTAAAGGTCATCTGAAAAAAGACTAACATCAAGTCCATTTCAAGATGAACATGAAAGTCAATAACAGTAACATCTACATGTACATCATCCACATGTACATATTAACACAGACACCTAACCAAGGTAAACAGTTGGACTGCAAAGTTGTCATAGTTTTCATTTTTCACAGAGAGCGCATTCATATGCATTTTGCTGTAGTTGATAGCTCAGTATCAAAGCCACTAAACACTAGAGAAAGATTGAACTTCCATCACCATGTGTCACTTTCAGTTTCACACCATCAATATGCTCTGTTTGAAAATTTACCACCAGATGACAGCACTGTACACCACATTTGGGCAATGTTCCATTGATATGTCAGGAACATGTGGAGTGTTTTGGAGCAGCAGAACCCTATCCTAGCTGTACAGAATCCATGCCAGCACTTGATTGTGTACTAGTGGGTAGAGGTTTCTCTTGTTCCAAGTACTCCAGAGGCTTGTGACAACATTACTGACATTTCCTTTTAGTTGTAGAATCAGCTGTCTTTGACAATGTAGGAATCCTTTACTACGTATACACAGTTGATCACAATAGCCATATTTTAGCTGTCACCATCAGGGGCAGAGTTTGTGTGAGATCCATATTTGATACTGAGGGACCGTGTCAAATAGCTCCAATATTCTCGCCTGATGGTGTCAAACTCTTTTGCCAGCTGGTCCAGTAACTGCAAAAGACAAGTGAAAACTTCACATTGGTCATAAAACCCCATTGCAGACACAGAATATCATCACAAATATTATACACAAGTTGCAAATACACATGCATGATAGAAAATAAATGTACATGTAATATACCTGTCCATCCTCCCCCATTTGGTGGGATTCTCCCACTTTTTGGCCTCTGTTTTGAGACTTTCCAGTGCAATTTTGGGCAATTTTAGACAATCTCCCCCCCCCCCCCCCCATAAAAATCCACTTATTTCCTCTTTACTCTTTATTAAAAATAAAACCTTCCCCATGGGAAGAAATAATCTCCCTATTTCTTGCCACAGGATGTTGACAGGTATGATGTAATTACAGAGAGACTATTGACATTGCTTTCCCCGTATCAGCAAAAAAATACACCATGCACCACCTGTAAACTGCTACAGCAAGATGTAAACATAGGCCAACTGACAACTGGCATCCTTTGAAGTCCAGGAGTCACTGGTCCCTCTGTATGAGGTACAGGTACATCCATTTGTCTTTTTATCACATAGCACTGATGTCCATACATAGGGACCAGTGACTCCACAGGCTCCTCTATTAAAGTTGACAACTGCCTGGACATGGTCAATTTTTATTCATGTGGGGTAAGGGTTTTCCGTGCAATCATACAAGGCATTTTTGATTGCATTACTTATGTACTGGAAGCCCTTTTTTTTTTTCATACTGCATACCAACTATTATTTGTGCACTTTCTTATTTTCTGTACCTTGCACTGGAGCAAAATTATTACATGTACTTGTACAAGGGCACTGGGCACATCCTTAACACCCCCCCCCTCCTCCCCACCACCACCACACACTCTATTTAGTCATTAGCCCAGCCCTGGTTGACCAAGAGTAAATTGTGTGTAGTAACTGCACATGCACAGATGGTATTAGGACTACATTTGGCCATGTGCATTGTAGACAGGAAGCTGTACTGGCATACCTATTAGATGCTGTCTGCTGGTGCCAGTTCAGAGTCAAAGGTGGCCTTTTGAGTCTGGTAATAAATCATGTGATTTACTAGACAACTAAATCTGTTGAAATACATGCACAATACCAATTTCAAAACCAAAAGTTGTTCAATGCACAGGGCCATAAATTCTGCTTTCATCACTGTGTAATTCAACAACATGAGTGTATCAGCCCGAATCTTTACAGTTTTGATTTGTGAAAACATTGAAAAAATTATTTTCCTTTCTCAGCATTGAAAAAAAAATAGTTCTTACTGTAACAAAACTCAGAATTGAACCTTAATTTAACTCTTTGAGTGCCACTTTTTGGACTGAGTCAACAGCTTTTCTCATCACACTTTGGGCACAATGTGACCAAAGCTCACTGATAAAAGCTGTTGACCTGGACTATTACATTCTATATAACTACAGGCATGCTGGTACTTGAATGAAAGTCCTTTTACAAGGAACATGCATCCAGCACCCTTGTTACAATTCAGAGCAGTTTGTGTCAAGTAGTTGACTTAAGTGGCAGTTGGTACTGAAAGAGTTAAGTTACACAGGGTATTCTCCTACCTGTACTAACATTTTTAAGTTACGAGAAACTTTAATGTGCAACTTTCAGTGCAAACCAACCAAACCTAAGGGAAGATTTACCATCTTTTGAAGTCCACAAGTCACTGGTCCCTTTGTATGAAGATCTCAGCACACAATTGAGCTTACTAAAATGTGACTGATATACTATATTAATATAAGTACTGATAAATAAGAATTATTTCTAAAATACTGACTATAAAACCTCTTATATATTTTTTTTTTCAAGTATTAAAATTTATACACTGGAAATACGGTCATCCAATACATATTTGTTTCTGAATATCTGTCAAAACTTTCAAAATAAAATTTCACCTGTGTTGGCTTAAAAAGAGCATTGGTCTTGCTTTGATTGGAATTACCGGTTTAAAATGGAAGAGTAGGTACTGGAAATGAAGTATGATCAACAGTCCCTGTAGCTTTTCATGAGGGCAGGACAACTTATATACATGTGTCTAAAAGGGCACAGTGAAGAGGGAGTGAAAAGGGCATCTAAAGAAATGAAAGTCCAGGACTGGAGCAGTTCTACACCAGAAAAAGGAAATCTTTGAAACATTAATTAAACTAGCAAATTAGACGGGGCTAGTGCCACGGTGACTCGAGGTTTCTGG
>CAXHWN010001167.1:0-14000 GCA_964020975.1 Hermodice carunculata
AGAGAGAGAGAGAGAGAGAGAGAGAGAGAGAGAGAGAGAGAGAGAGAGAGAGAGAGAGAGAGAGAGAGAGAGAGAGAGAGAGAGAGAGAGAGAGAGAGAGAGAGAGAGAGAGAGAGGTGCCATTCCACGAACTTCAATTTATTGGTTTGTGATATAGGACCATCTTATATGCACTCTCTGATAGTAATTTGTAAATTAGGCACAAGCACAAAAATATAACTTGAATGTCATCAAATTTATATAATAAAAAGGTGATTTTTCAACTTTTGTTTTAGGCTTGTCACAGCCGTATTTAGGGTATGTTTCATCATAGACAATATAAATATGTCAGCATTAATTCAAAATTCCCATTTTGAAAGTACTCACCGATTTGCTGTGGAGCAAATCTTTTCTAGTTAAACTTATTTTCCTCTCAAAAATATTCATCAGCATATGCATATGATGGTCATTTAAAGTAGGCCTACAGTGTTAACAAATCACAAGAAGCAAGAATGTTATTTATTGACGAGGCAAATATTCTCAAATTTTCTGCAGATTATTTTGTCTTTATTCTAAACTTGATCAGGATTTACACTTTTTAAGGAAAACAAAAACACACAAAAAACTCAGCCACTTTACTTAATTTTCGTCATTACTAATACTATCATTGAGTATAACTTGACCAAGCAGATTCATAAATATGTAATGCTTAATTATTTTTTTAAATCGCTGCTAATTAATTGAATGTTAAGGTATGATATATATTTCATTGCGATGAAGTATAGAAAGGTTTTGTCTTGTATATAGGATGCATTTGACGCATTCTAAATATCAGATCACTGTTAAACTGAAGTTACAAACCATGATTTCTGACAGGAGAAAACTAACTTCAGAGATCTACCTGTATCTTGATACAAGTGAAAAGGTGAGCAAAACTCGATGACAAACATTCTGTGTAGTTTCTTCTGGTTCAACTCATATAGGCCTGTTGTACGCCCATAGCTTTACTTTAGACCGTAACACAATATTAAAACATATATGAAAGGAACGAATACATTTGTCAGGGCCATCATTTTTTTTGTTTTGTTTTTGTTTTGTTTTTGTAATTTTTTGTTTGTTTGTTTGTTTTTTTTGTTTGTTTGTTTGTTTTTTGTTTGTTTTGTTTCAGATTGCTGTGACATGTCATTTAATAGCCTATTCACCACAATTTGTAGGCACCTGATTTAATTAAAAATAATTAAAAAAATAATAGCAGGAAAACAGGAAGCAACATATGTGTCTGGGTACCAGGTGCGACAGAGAGTAAGCCTAGCCCTGCTTAAGGCCTAGTTATTATTATTACTAGGAGTTTATGAAAACTGGGGATAAATTTGAATTATTTATCCAATAAAGACCTCATAAATGAATGAAATCTGAGTGAAACATATACAGTTAAGGCATATAGACCTACCATAGGTAAGACCTTCTAAGATTAAATCTGTTAACTCAGACGCACCAACCATATGTCTCAGTCAGATTTAATCTAGACCTATTGACCAGTAGGCAAAGGAAAATTTGTGCTTTTCAGAGAAAAGCGGCTGTAAGGGGAGCTGCCGTTTGAGCGCATGAATATAGACATGATTTTGCACCTGGGAAAATGACGGCATATTTTAATGATAAAATTGTCAGTTCAGGTAGGTCGTTGTTTGAAATTTAATCATTTTATCGCCAATGGGAGAAAAAATAATCAGGATGACCATGACATGGGGGAGGGGGGGGGGGGGGAGGGGTGGATTCAGACAGCACTCGTTTCGAACGGGCCGAGTTGTGACCTATCTGTCATCGGGAAAATCTATCTCTATGTGTCTTGCTGTCCTTTCCTTTCCTTGTTTCAGGCATCGTTTGCAAGGGGGAAAGGCTGGCAAAACGGATATAGCGGGCAAAAGGATAACAAATTTGTTGCTAATATTTGGTATTTTTTATTAGATTTTTATGTCACTAAAAGAATAATACCACCACGCTAAAGAGGCAAAAGACATGGAAGCAGACACATTGTTACACTTTTTCATGTGCAAGTTTCATTATGTAAGATAAGTAAAATTCAGTGAGGAAGTGGAAATTGTGGGGTTTTTTTGTTTTTGTTTTTTAAATTTTTGCATCACCCGGAACTGAACACTAATTAGTCTAATCATGCCGGCAGGTTTCGTTCTTTATAACTATGTTCGACAAAACTGACCGAGTATAACGGATCTGCGCCGACCCGTTTTGCCCCTGTTATCATTTAGACCTATTTTTTTTATCCTTGTTGCCATTCTAGCACAAATGTTGCACAACAGTAACTAACATTTAAAAATCACTTAATTCACAGATGCGTTCACTCATTCTCCTCTAACTGACTGTTGTCAAATGAGTGAAGGCAGTTTTTCATATATGTTATTATTTTTAAGTGATCCTCTCTTCTCTGTTTCACTACTGTAGCCAAGACGGATCAAATAGTAGGGATAAAGGATCGGATATATTTATAATTGGACAGCTTGGATGCATTTATTTCATTTGTGGGCTACCACTGATTTTCTCGCGTTACGATGTCATGCAGTAAATATTAAGAAGAAAACAATTATTCTCAAAAAATAAACTATTGCCTGTTTATGAACTGCATGATAATTTTTAGACCTTCAACGTTTATATATTTATATACATATATTTATATTTCATGGCAAGCTAATGATAGGGATGTATCCTAGCATCATTTTTCAGTAAATAGTTAAAGGGTAGTCAGTAGTCCGTCCGCCCTTCCCTTCATCAAGTCATTATATTTTCCATCTGTTGTAGCGATTGAGATAGTGGACTAGTGCATCATACTAGTGCATTTTTGCCAGTGCATTTTGTATTGAGACGTCCATTTGTGGTTGATCGTTTGTTTTGTGAGGGTCTTAAACTCAACTCCTCCTTGCATACGCTGTTTCATAGTAGTTATTGATTAACTTTGCAATTCCAGTTTCTATGTTATGGGCATAATTTAGTGTCCTGGTTAAGGGTGACTTGTGGCACTTGCGCCAGTTACTTTGCTTTTTGAAAAATATTATTGTCTTTCTGTGTAAATAGTACAACATCTATGGGTTAATACTATAAAATCTATGTATGGTACTTCCCCTGTTGCATCAGAACAGTTCTACTTTCTTGAGGAGAGTTCATGGTGCAAGGTACCTAAGTTGTGCTTCATAAAGAAGGGAACTCATTACTGAACATTATATACGGTGCCCATCAAGGGCGTCAACAGGCTGGCGCCGGCCATGGTTCATGATGAGACTGGGTGATTTATCAGCAGACGGTATTTTCGGGATCTCCCAGACCGTTCCCTTTAACAAGTCATAATGTTTTCCATCTTTATAGCGATTGAAATACTGGATCAGTGTATCATAGTATGTATTTTGGCAGAGTATTCTATATTGAGACGTCCGTTCACATTCACATTTTTGACCCCCCAAAACCGGTCCGCCAGATCCACTTCAAAATTGGTAGGGATATACTTTGGGTCGGTGTCTACCAACTTTGTTCAAATAGTCATCCTCCATCATTTTTTGTACATTTTAATGACTTTTTGTTCATAATTTTGGCAAAACAATAAAAAATCTTTGAAGCTGGATGCCAATTGCTTCGAAATTGCATAAGGACATTCCGGGGACCCCCTCGACCTCAATTTGTTTAACAGGTGGTACTGCATATTTTTTAATTTTTTACGAATGTTTGTGTTTTCGCTTATCACAACTTCTTCCCCCAAAACTGTCATTAAATTTGCTGACCACCTGGCAACAAATTTGATGACAGTTTTGTCATCAAATTTGTTTGATGACAAAACAAATGTGAGATAGTGGATTAGTGTACAAAATCCAGGAGAGACAACCAGTCCTGCTCAAGCAAACTTTATAGATCCAACTGACATAAGCTCTGAGCAAAGTTTAAGCCTGACAGGCTATCAGTTAGTGAATTTTTGACCTGTTGCACCTTGTTAGATTGTGCTGACATATTGTTGAAGTGCAGTTTGTGGGACGGTTAACAAATTTGTTTGCCAGGTGGTCAACAGTGATGATGGTCTTAAAGGTTCACATGACCACCTCAGTCTGTGCGTGTAAGTTTAGCGGAGCACAGAACTGTCATAGTCCTCTATATATGTTTTTTATTACGAATTTTTGTGTGTCTTTGCTATTTTCGGCTTCTTCTAAACCGTCACTCCGATTGTTCTGAAAGTTGGTGCAAATGTAGTTTGTGGGGAGGTTAAAAGGAACTGTGCACCACGTGGTGGCACTGTAGATCGCTGACTTTTAACGGAATTTAACGGGTACCTGTCGGTTAATGCGTGGCTGCATTTCTATTGATAACATGTGAGTCAAGGGAATTGCAATGGAAAGTTCCATTTTTGAATTCTTCTCCAAAATCGTCTACCAGATTCACTTGCAACTTGGTGGGTATGTACCTTAGGTGGATCTCTACAAAGTTATCTCAGCTACCTCAAATGGTCTGCTATTGTGATTTTTCGGGTTTTTTTAAATTAATTTTTTGTTTATTTTTCTCTTTTCTAAAGAATTCTTTGTGCGTTTTTACTTTTATTGACTTTTTGTCCCAAAGTGTAAGTTGGATTCTCTTCAGACTTACTGGAAATGTACATGGACCAGTTCTCTACCGAATTTGTTCACTACATAGTGTTGATGTCATTTTGTGATTTTTAAGAAAGTGTCAAAATTTGGGAAATTGGTAAGGAGGTATATTCATATTAGCAACAGTGATGATGTTCTTAAAGAAAGGTAACATAAATATCATTCTAAATTTCACAGGACCACTCCATTCTCTATACGAAAAGTCAGCTGAGCACAGGACTGCCACTGTCCTCTGCGATTCATACCATATTTTTGTCTTCAGTGATTTACCACAGAGTGTGGTAGTCCCTTTTGAAGGAGCGAAATTATCATTCTCGTCCAGCAGTATTAGCCCTTTCACATATTTTGTAATCTGACCACAATTGTTTGTGACTAATCAAATTAACCTTGATTTTTTTACATTAAGACAGGTCCACGTTTCTTATGCATATCCTTCAACGTTTATTAGGGAGTTAATATTCTTTAAAAATGGAAAGAACTAGCCAGGGTGATCTCTTGGGCATATGCCATGCACCTTGATCCTTTTCGCGCGTGGAGCACAAGGGTAAAACGGTGAATTCTCAGATAATATTCAAATGCGCTTATTTCCTGTCGGCCTCTTTAGAGTTCTAAAGCGCATTTTGGGGGAGTGGGGGAATCAAAATTATGTTTGCAATTGTGAGAGCTTTTCCTTTACGCTCCATTTTGTGCGGAGCCCATTGGTGTCAACCTAACTTCACTTTTTATCTGGTCACAACGACATTTTATCTGGTCAGGACGACATTTTATGTGGTCATAAAGAAATTTAATATGGTAAGGACTACTTTTTATGTTGTCATAACGGCATTTTATCTGGTTCGGACCACTTTTTATCTGGTCATAACGACATTTTAGCTGATATAGCGAAATTTTTTCTTGTCAGAATAGCTTTTTTGGTTATAAATATAATTTATTATTTTAATTATTTTCCGTAATGGTATTCTCATGCACGGAAATATATATATATATACATACATACATACATACATACATATATATATATATATATATATATATATATATATATATATATATATATATATATATATATATATATATATAAACATACATACATTATACAAGAAAACAAAATGATAATTAATAGTATATTTTTCATAACAGGAATTACTAATTTTTCAAGCAGGGTGCATGTGCTTCAATGGCTACTCCGTTTTGTGCGGCTATATAGTTGGAGGAAATCTGGCAAGCCAGAGTGACAGTGCACCTGGTGCGGTGCTACATGAAATTAAGAAAAATACAAGAAAAGTCCAGCGCATGGCAAAGAGCAATAATTTAAAGCAGTTAAAGGCCGAGTCACACTACCAACTGTCACCAACTTCCAGCTCCTGTCTACCAACTTGTATGAACTTGAGTGTGACTGACACACACACACACACACACACACACACACACACACACACACTTACTTTAACCTTGCCAAGTTTCGATTTTGCACCAACTTTGTTGTGGCCAACTTGAAAAGTTGGTTGACTTTTTTGTAGTGCACAAACTTTTCCAAGAGTTCGTTAGAATTCGTTGACTTATAGTTGGTACCCGGGGCACATTCATCAACGATTACCGACTTGCTAAAGGGGTCAAACATGGAAGTAAAAGTTCATGTGTGTGAACCAGAAAAAGCTTACGGGATTATGCGCTGACCAATGTACAAAAATCGTTTTCTGATATCGATAAATGATTTTTCGATATCTATTGGGCGCCCTTTTACTGTTTATTCCGGATTTATTGATATGAATAATTCATTTTTATGTCAAGATATCATTTATTGATATCTATAACTATTTCTTGATATCAGAAAATACTTTCTCTTTATTGATATCAATAATTCCATTTCTTGATATCAATAAATGATTTATTGATATTAATTATTTGATTTTTTGATAGCAAGAAATCAATTTTTGATATCAATATTTCAAATTATTGATATCAAGAAACAGGATGAATTCTTAATATCAATAATTCGAATTATCGATATCAATAAGTCATTTATTGATATTAAGAAATCAACTTATTGATATCAATAAATCATTTATTGATATTAAGAAATCAACTTATAGATATCAAAAAACAGTTACTTATATTAAGAAATTAATTGATTGATATCAAGGAATCATTTATTGATATCAAAGAATCATTTATTGATATCAATAAACCTACTTGAATTCTTGATATCAAGAATTTTAAAAAAAATCAACAAATTACTGTATGCTCCCTCTTGATGCTCAGACTGTGATACGCTTATTGGACATCACTGATTTATAACTGCCGACGAGTGAAAGACTCCTCTATTTATTTTACTCTTATTCTGCAGTTAGTTTTATTTCTTACCTTTTTTTTTTGTTTTTGTTTGTTTTTGTTTTTTGTTTGTTTGTTTGTTTTTTGTTTGTTTGTTTGTTTGTTTTTTTTTTTTTGTTTTTTGTTTGTTTGCTTGTTCATTTACTTCAATTGGTTGCAACTTAATGTTCATTTCTCTGTCATAATTTAAAATTCATTCAATTAACACGGGCCGAAATGGCTGAAAATGATCACTTTCTGTCGAGTGGTGAGAAGGACGATATCCTGAAATTTGTTCAGAAATGAATTGTGTCGGGCAAAGAGCGTTGCGACATGGAGGATGTAGAAAATACTATTGTTCTAGCCGATGTCAGACAGTCTTAACCTCATCTTCAAGTTGTGGAACTTAATTTAAATCCAAATAACATGTTGCTATAAAAGAAACGGGTTCAGCACCAAATTCTGCCGGCCAGTCAAAAGTCCTTCTTCCCAGTGTACAAGGGAGCATTCGATGTGGGCTACTATTTTGTATTTATTGATATTATTAAATCGAATTCTTGATATCAAGAATTCGCCAACATTAATAATATCAAGAATTAAGTTCTTGATATCAATAAATGGATTACTTGATATTTGAATATAATTTCTTGATATCGAGAATTCGAATCTTGATATTTAAAATTTGTTGGCAATTATTTATATCAACAAGCGCCTTTGGCGATTCTTAAGGGATGTTGTACTCCCAATGGCTGGGTCTTTTATGGGGAAAGGAAAGCTTGAAAATGCAGTGCACATGCCCCCCCCCCTTTTTTATTGGGACATGCTGGCTGTTTTGCCAGGGCCGTGGACGCGCTGTGTCGCCAGTAATATTCAGTCGCCGCTTCCTTTTTGAGTGTGTGGAAATCTACCAGCCATCTGGGTGCTCCAGTGCGAGACGAGAGCTCCTGATGGGCTTTGTTTACATATGCGCTTTGAATGTCAGCACCAAAGAGTCATGCATATCAAGGTCAAAATTCTTACAACCTCAAGTTAAAGATTTGTAAAAGTTGACATTCAATGGTTTGAAACAAATTTATACGGTTCAGTTATCACGAAAACGTCCTTGCTTGCCAGGTCCTAATTCCAAAACCCCTATCGAGTCCCGCTTGGTAATGTTTTGGAGAAATGACTGCTTCGCATTGTGATTGGCTGAAAATACGATGGCTGCCACATGACAGCCCGCTAACGCACGTCTTTTCGGTCACACTGTTTCTAAACCTATCCTGCTAAGCAGAATTTCAATGATTGACAGGCGGCCAGGTTTAAAGAATGTTACGAAAAGTGATAAAAATGATATAAATTAGTCTAGCCAGTTTTACAAATATAGTCTAATAGACTAGCCACTATTTGGTAGGGTGGTCACTTGGTTGTGGGAAATTTTCATTCACTCCCCTCAATGTCAAATCACTTCGGTACCGTATGTGAAGAATGCGGGTCGTCGTCAGACCTGTTGTATGCATGTAAAAAATGATCGATTTTGGGTAGATTTGAAACCTGAAAATATAAAAAACACGCGTAGTCACTCAGCCATCGGTGCAGGGTTTGTATTCCGTAATAACATCGCACAAAATGAGTTGTTAAGTCGCAAGATGGCCAGCAACGCGGGTTGCCAAATAAGATCACGTGAAAAATTGATTGACAGCTTTGTTTCAGTTCGCTGAGCAGTGCTTGTAAACAAAGGCATACTGACTGCGGAGTTTGCAAATCCTACTTATTATTTTTTTTTTTTAGTGCTTTAGATAGTGGTTCCAACTTTCAAGAATGGGTAGATAATATGTCAGGCTAATCAACGTCACAAAAATCCAAAAATGAGCCGAAAAACTTGGGTTAATGGCCCCATAAGTTACAGTCTTATTTTTCCATTCATATTGATTTTGACAAGATTAGTAGACTGCAGTTTCAACAGTGAACAATTCTTAGGAAAAACTGATTCTTAGATATTCACAAAGATAACTAACAAATTGTTAAATTTCATATTTCAGTTTCCACAGTGATGGTCAACTGCGTGTACGTCAAATGTGTCGCCAGAGTTCAGAGTTTCTTCACATGCACCAAGATCATAGCTCTTGTCATCATCATCATCGCCGGGGTTTTCCATATGGTTCATAATGGTAACAAACTTTGCGAAAAATTAGTAATATCAGTTATCCAAAATGTTGCCTGGGAAAATTGTTATATTCTATAGAATATCCCTCTTGTGTGTTTGTGGGTGAAGGTGGGAGCGCACAAATGCAATATCACACTTGCCTCTTTAGTAGACTATCTCTGGTCCCCGGCAAACAGCACTTTTTTTTAATTTGAAAATTAGGACTACACATTATTTTAATATTCACAATAGGAATTTTAAAAAACTGTTGATCTCAGAGCTCCCGCCATTTTCGGCTCGTATGTATACTCAAGTGGAATAACTGGAACACATTAAAATTCAGCGAGTAAAGTGACCTGTAAGTTTCGATTCAGGAGCGTCTTGTCCAGACTGAGCTTCATTATAGTTAACTTTCTAAAGAGTTGTGCATATATACGCAGGCCTCAATTCTTTTTATATCGGGCAATACAAAGAAGTACATGCTGTTTTATGGTTAATGGAAGCAAGGAGGTGTAGCCTCCTTGATGGCAGATATTCACATTTGACGATCTCAGCTCCAGACCTGCTCTGGTCCCATCAATAGCCAGAGAACGGAACTATGTTTCAGCCTTGATCAGGGCACATGTACCAATTATGTAACTTCACATTCCAAAAAAGAAAGAATTTTTCGTTTCAAATGGACGAAATTTTCTAAATGTGGCATGTGTTATGTCTTAAAATTTGCTGAACGACTTTTCTCAAACTTTTTGCTTTCTGGAGTTTTTACTTTATCATAGCATATTTAGCCATGCTTAATTCATGAATCTGTCCTTCTTCCTGTCAAGTCCTCAGCACAGAATTTCAGTGAATATGAATACCTCATATAACAACAAGAATATATATATATATTCTTGTTTTTATATGAGGTATTCATATTCTCTGAAATTCTGTGCTGAGGGAGTCTCCGTGAAATTTCACCTACATATGACCCAGGTCAATTGGACTGAACAAAATGTAATATGGATATAGCCCAAAACTGGAATGCCTGGGTTGGAGCCCAGACATAGTTATTCTCATATGTTCCTCTTGTAATTTCCGCCCACTATGCTTTGAGTGCAGGTCGCTCTGTGCACAATGGAGTCGCTTTTTCAAAGACGGGCGTAGTTACTTTTGTTATACATTGAAGATCACTTCTGCTGTTGCAGATAGAACTGAAAACCTACAAAATATGTTTGAAAATACATCCACAGACCCAGCATCGATTACCATAGCTATATATTCCGGAATATTCACGTACAATGGCTGGTAAGTTCTCGTGAATTGTGGGCTAGAAGCTCGTTCATTTCAAAAGTCAGACAAATCAAGTAACCTAATATAAAACTTTGTGTAATTTGCAAACAATAACCAAAGTACAAGGAGTGTGGGTGGGGCGGGAGTGGGAGTGGCTAGGCGCTTGGAATTTTAATGTCAAAGTTGAAAGTTGCTGGTTAGTGATTATTTGCCTCCATGTTTTTGCCACAGGTTTTACTGTATGTATACAAGCATTTCGATACAATTCCGCAACTTGAATTAACCCTTTCGTGCTAAATTAGAGAGCGAGTCAATGAATTACATTTTTAACTCTTTCATTGCCAACTGCGACTAAATCCATTCTATTTAAAATGAACTCTGAATTATAACAAGGGTGCTTCATGTCCCTTGTAAAAAATGGACCATTTCAAGTACCAGCGTGCCTGACGTTATGCAGAATAAAATGGTCCAAGTCAACAGCGCAAAGTGGGCCTAGGAAAACTCTTGACTCAGTCAAAAAATTGACACTGACAGAGTTAAGCATCATCATCATTATTATTATTATTAGTAGTAGTAGTAGTAGTAGTAGTATTAGTATTATTATCGTCATTATTATTATTATTATTATCACCATCACCATCACCATACTACTACTACTACTACTACTACTACTACTACTACTACTACTACTACCTGACTGAAAGGTCTTCTTACGAGGAATCTGAATCTGATCTGTGATCATAATATTTCAGATTAGCGCAATTTTTGTGGCGATTAGCACTCAAGAGTTGGCTGTTGTCAGCAAACCCTTTGGCTATAAATGTTGAAATTAAATACACAGGGTAGCAGGGCCGCACCAGAATTACTGGCGATTCCCTTGCTATATGAATAATTTTCCACAGGTGAAGTCTAGTTTAATAAGAAACACTGTCTAATGTTCTTGTGGCAGAACTCGGGAACTACCTTTCCTGTGTGCCTGGCGGTGCTCAGAAGGAGGCATATCATGTATAGCTGATAGCTCTAATGACAATCGGGTGCTCTCAGTCATGACCATGCATATGTTTAATTCATTTAAGACGGTGGGACTTGTTGGCATTCAACGTGAGTTCACACAGACTTAGGCTGTACGATACATTGATCCCTGCCCTAAGAGACAACCCCAATGAGAGACCGCCTCTCCTCAAAGACCACTTTTTTGGGCTATATTGCTTAGTGAGGCTACTTATCATCTTACTTGTACCTTGTAGTTTGAGATTCTGTGTGTGTGTGTGTGTGTGTGTGTGTGTGTATGTGTACAAAGTAACTCCTCTCTTTGCTTGAAAAATCAGTCTCAAAATATTCAATAGTAAACCAAGCGTCTTCTTAAGATTAAATGGCCTCAATTATTGCGAAATGATTCGACGTTTGGCTTCGTCTAAGTGAAAACATGGTTATCTATGGTGTTTCTTGAGAAACATGGAAGAGAAAAATGGTTTCTCCTAGTGAAGTAAAGTGTACTGATTGAATTTTTTGAATCACCTATACCTACTGTAGTTGATATAATGCCACAGTACTCGGCAAGTACTTTCAAGCAATAGATATCATGTCCTCTGTCCAAATTCGGGTTGAAATCCTGTCAGAGGTTCCAAGCGTCAAAGCCTCTCGAATATGGCTTCCTCTGCTTTATGATAATGTAAGAAATCAAGACAACAACGGCTTTGCGTGTTCACCGAAGAGACCAGTTTTTAAATACTTTTGACGACTCGTGCGCACACTCTTTCATTCGTAGACCTTAATTTGGTTATTCCCTTGGAGTTAGAAGCAAGTTGTTATGTTGAAAGAAAGTGTGCATCGCTGTATCACCTTTTTTGACGATATTGTCACGATGTATTAGTTTTACTGGCTGGCCAATGGCAGGTATGAGTTTTTTTTTTCGTTTGTTTTGTTTTGTTTGTTTGGTTTTGATTGTTTGTGTGGTTTTGTTTGTTGTTTGTTTTCCTTTTGACTATTTGCGTGGTATGTGAGTATGGCATTTTATGATAAAACAACCAGCAAAATCGCGGAAGTCCGCTAAAACATATTTTCAACTCAGACCGATTGACATTGATAGGTAATCCTAATTGTCTGCTTTGTTTTTGCTTAAAAAATCGCTCTATTAAAATTCTGATGCAAGCCCAAGTATCAGAGAACACCTTTGTCAACAGCGCTTCTTTGGGTCGCTCTTACCGCTTATTGTGCACTGACGAGAGCCGTTGATTGCGTTGTATAACATACACAGGTGAAACTAACCTTTATCTTTTCAACGTGCTGTTGTTCATCTTCATTCCTTCAGGCAAAATATCTTCAGCTTGATGGAGGAACTAAAGAATCCCTACAGGTAAGCAAGACTTAAGATGGATATCACACACACATACATACACACACGTGTATATATATATATATATATATATATATATATATATATATATATATATACACACACACACATATATATATATATGTATATATGCATTATACAAGAAAACAAAATGATATATAATAGTATATTTTTGATAACAGGAATTGCCACTTTTTTAAGCAGGGTGCATGTTCATAAGCACGGCACACGTTTACAGGCGTGCGTTAAGTCGAATCTTAGGTCTGAATGTAACTTGTGTCGGACCCATTTTTTTTGGTCTTCTTTAAGCCCAAAAGTCTGTCCAAACGAAACACCTTGAGGCTATGACCCTCATATGATGCCAGCGCGGCATGCGTTTAGGGGCCATGTCACTTGTCACGCTTAAAGGCATTTGACGTTTCACCTTTTGACCCTCCCATCCCCTCCCCTTAACGTCAAAAGTGAACCTCCGTGACACGCAACTGATCTTTTCCTTGTGGATCATGAGTCTGCTCTAGACCATCACAGTTGACCTACAGTCTTAGGACTGGTCTCTTTTTCTATTAATCTTGTTATTAGGCCTATTTATCATGAAGTCCGACATCAAGTTTATATATTTACTCTAATACTTATTGTTTATTTATCAATATTGAGCAACTTTTGACCTCCAATCTTTATGATGCGATCGCGGGTTTTGTCTTTGGCCGAACCAAAGAGCAAACGTTGGCCATGTTTGCGTGCTTTAGCTGATTATGAGGAGAAATGCGCAGTTAGTGATCTTAACGAATTCCACCCCAAAACAGAGAAAGAGAGGCATTATAGCCTTCTCCACAGAACAAGCACTAAAGCACTCAATTAAGGTGCTGAGGTCCAGGCTGTGAGTAGTACAAGTAAGTCTACCAAAAATATGAATGTGGATTTAAGGATTGCAAAGAGTCATTCAAAACCATGGCGCAACTTCACTCACATAAATTTGCAGTTGGCCATAAAAACATTTATCTGTGCACTATATAGAGAGGGTGTTAGCAGCACTTTAATTTAAATATTTTACACTTTACTAGAAAGAAAAACCTCATTTATGGTTCACAAACAAAAACAAAAAAACAAGAACAAAATCTTTTTCATTTGGGACTGAGTCAACAGCTTGTCCTAGCACACTTTGCGTACTGCGCGCAAAGTGCGCCGAGAAAAGCAGTTGGCTGAGACCATGATTTCTGAAACTGACTATAGGCATGCTGGTACTTGAATGAAAGGTCAATTCGAATATCATATTATCTCATGATTATAAATCATCGTAACGACTAAAGTCATATATATACCAGCGAAG
>CAXHWN010001169.1:0-54000 GCA_964020975.1 Hermodice carunculata
GAAATTATAGGCCTATTTCAGTAAATTGGCTTGAACAGTTGCATCATTCATGCATATACAGGACCATACAATTTATGAAAAGGGACCAAAATTTTCAGCACATCAGAGAATTTGTAAGTGGAGGCTCTTAACTTGTTGAAAATGTCAATAAAATTCAGTATTTAAAAAGGTACTACTTGCAACCACCATCTCAACAATGATCATCATCCATATAAGTCCACAAAGCGACACCAACACCAACATCAATCCATCACAAAAGCCCTCTAGGCCTAAAATGACCATCAATAAGAATCTAAACAACATGATTATATAATTCGATGTGTTTTAGGCATGTAGCTAAAGACATGATGTTGTTTTAAAGGAGATAAACTAAGAGTATTTCAAAAAGAAAAGTGTTTGAATTTCCAAATATGGTAAGTACATTGGTTCAAATGTTAAACATCAGCCAGAAGCAAGTGACATTAGGCCTCAAATCATTAAAACGTAGTCAAAAATGCATTACAATAGTCAAAATTTGTAAGGATAGCAGTCACATTTCAAGTTGGTTTCCAGAAGTATTTTGAAAGGACATTTAAATGTTCAAGAAAGCATATAATCCCACAAATCATCTAATAAGTCAATTATTAGGGTAATAATTTAGAATTCCAAAAATGTAGTATGCCATTGTAAGTCATCTGTAAGTCAGCCAAGCATAATGTACATCTAACTCGTGGTTCTATAAAGTTCAAAAGGTCAAATTGTAAAACAGTCCTAATTATTGTAAAATTCTACTACCTTTATCAGAGAAAGAATTCGGTTTTATGAAGAGAGAGAGAGAGAGAGAGAGAGAGAGAGAGAGAGAGAGAGAGAGAGAGAGAGGGATCATTTGAAATTCCTAAAGGTAACTGTAAGTATAACTGTTTTCCTGTAACAGTTTTAAATTTTTTCATTTATAATCAGACGTAGTTCAACTTGTCAGTCAGTTGATTTACATGCTAATTATTTATACAAGAGAGAGACAGAGAAAGAGTACATTAAACACTTTGAGCCAACCTGACATGACTTTCACAATAACAAACTATATTCATCAGACAATTATAAAAATCAACATCAGTTTCACTACACTTGGAACACTTACTGCACTGTAATATGTGCAGAAAATGCCTGAATGTTCAAATTGTTATCAAATATATAAGGGTTCCTTGAAAAGAGAAGTGGATAACAGTTTTTTCATTTGCCTTCTTTTTGTTTTGATTAGATACCACTTCGGGCTTGGTTCTGTAAGACACAGCGTTTACCAGGATATCACGTGGTTTATCATTGGTGGATTATCATTGGATTGGCGGCCAACACTACAACAGCAATCAATGTCTGAAGGAATCAAGCCTGCATCCATCTTGTCATTAGCCATGGTGACCACGATATCCTCTATATCTTCATTGGAAGTTTCTGAACATAAATATTTTTCCAGCTCATCGCACCTTTCGGTTGGGTTTGCAATCTTTTCGTTCATTTCTTGAATTTTATGTTCGTCAAATATTTTGTCAGTTCATCATTCAGTGTTTTGAAATGGTACCATATCATAGAACTCGGCGAGAGTTATTTATTTAATGTAGAAACTTTTGTTGGCATAAGATTAAAATTTCTGGCCAGAACTGGATGCTTGGGTCTAAATGAAGATTTAAAAAAATGGAAAATCTCTGATAGTAAATGTGTTTTGTGCAACAGTGCTGAGGAAGATTTAGCCCACGTTTTATTTTTATGTCCAGCGCTCGATCAAAAACGATCCGAAATGTATGCATATTTGAAAAGAGAATGTAAAAAGTTACAGTTTAATCATGTTTGTACAAAGCTTTTTGGCCTTTTCCCTGAATAATAAAATTTGTTGGCTCATTAGTGGGCATGACTTCGGACGGGAAATTGGCGACATTTGACCGCATCTCTAAAAGATTTTTGTTTCAAAACAGCTGGTGATATACCCACCCATCCCAACAAATGAAATGAAAAGAAAAAAGCCTACAGAGAGAGAGAGAGAGAGAGAGACAGACAGACAGACAGACAGACAGACAGACAGACGGACAGAGAGAGAGAGAGAGGGGGGAATTTGAAAGCAATTTTCATAAAATGCACAACAATATTTTGAAGGCTAAATATAGGGTTGCTTTGAATGCATTAAATGCGAGTCTGAGCCAGGGCACCACTCGAGGTGACAATGTTATCGTAACAGAAGAGAACAAGCGCAGACACAGAAGCAACAGACCAGAAAAGCTGGTGAGAATAGTGCACAGTGTACAGGTGTTAGTGCATAAATCAGATATATATTTACTGAAGAGGATTGACTACAAAATATACCAGTCTCTCAGGAAAGAGCTTAGAAGTTATACTGAAATGTGAATTCTATCAGTGTGGTTCAGACAAGGCGCATTAAGCATACTTATACATTTTCTCAAGAGTTATTTGTGGGGGAGGATTCAGTTTCAGTAAAATGAGGGTTGTTAAATCAGTTTCTGACATAAACTTCAAGGCAAAGAAGCTTATATAGCATATAGTTTGCTTTCTTTCAATTCTGTGCAGGGCACATTTCCATTTTGACCGGGTATTTGATCGTATTGAAAAAACAAGAGAAAATGAATGAAAAGGTGGAGAATTAAAACATACATGTATGGATGGCCTGTTGCTTAGTGATCCACTTGGATCAAGGGAGTTTACGCACTGGTTGAAATGTTTGTTCACCCACGCTTTCGATCTTCATTTGCTGCAGATAGGGGGAGGCGAATCATATAAAGTTCTCACTTTTTGGCTTATTAACAAAAAACAACGCGAAAATAGTTTTGTTAAGGATGCTACCCGCGCGACATATTCTGTCTCTTCTGATCGCCTTCCAGTATGGAGTCGCAGTAGGTTGGTACACTTTAGACAATTTTCAGCCTGCACAGGGCGCTCTTGTCAGTAACATTGGAATAAACACTTCTTATTGAAAATCGATAAACACTGCAAAACTGCACCCATTAACACAATTCATCAATGATTCTACCTACCACAAATTTCCTTCCAATTATATTCGGGGATAAGTTCCATGTGACACCGGTGTCATCGCGGACTAATCTACAGACACACAAACAAACAGAAAAAAAGAAGGAAAAAATACTACAACTTGTGTCATCCATCTGTCTGTTGACATCTCAGTAATATGGAGCCTTAAGCATTCATTTTTTGTTCAACATTATTAACCTTAAAGTAGAAGTAGAGACACCAGATAATTTCATCAACGTGAGGAATTACGTCGAATCAAAAGTGTCTTTGAAACACATTGTCCGTGTCAATATTTCTCGGTTTAAACGTATTTCATTTCAAAATAATCGGCCGATAGGTTCACCAGCCTCTGTTTAGGGCCTTTTGTACATATAAGACAACATAACGATGAAATTGGAGAGCACCACGACACATCTATCATCTTACTCTTAGTATTCACTGAGTTTTTAATGACTGATCTTAACCAAAGCTTTTTTAATTTTTATTAATATTGCATTGTATTTTTATCATGATGTACTCATTGCTTTTATCTTTCTCCAGAAATGGAGGTTCAATAAAATTATTATCATTATCATTATTATTATTATTATTATTATTATTATTATTATTATTGTTGTTGTTGTTGTTGTTGTTGTTGTTGTTGTTGTTGTTATTATTATTATTATTATTATTATTATTATTATTATTATTATTATATACAAACAGACCACGATAGGAGCAGTCACAATTACCAATTATATATATTATTATCTGTGTATCCAACTCAATACACAATCCAATGCACAGAATTCTTCAAGCCTAGAGATATGTATTCCCATTGGATTGCATGTTAAATTAACCTCACATTAAAAGACTACTTTTAAACCTGCAAGAATAAAATTTATGTGAACATTTTAGCTGTATATATACTTTTTACCACACCAATTTCACTGTTTGTACAACGAGTGGTTTTAAAATTATTAAGCCGTAAATCACAATGAACAGTAATGGGAAAACACAACTCCAGCCCTGAATGACTGAAATGCCTTCTACAGGGGAGCACTAGAAGCTTCTGTTCTTGCTCTCCCCTATAAAGATAAAGAAGGGAGAGGGTAATAAAATAACGTGTGAGCTAATGATTAAATTAATCTTTGAAGTACAGTAGATATAAAAAATATTGAGACATCATGTTCTAAACCTGTCAGAATTTTCAATAAATTATGCACAGCTTCAAACAATTTGCTCAATGTTTCTTGAGTGGTTTATTTATCGTGGATCAAAAAATACACGTCTACTGACACTGACGAAAGGAGAAAGTGTATGAATATAAAAACTGATGAATGGCTGAAGACTCACCATAATACTGAAAAGCTCGCTAACTTGCCATTAGATTACACTTGTGTCTTATCATTATCGATGATGGCTGAAGACACTCTGTCATACGGCTAAGTTCGCTTTATTACGTTAAAGGTCCTCTTCATTGAGCATATTTCATATGGGTACACGGGTGACTCATTGGTTGTTCTAACTGGGTGGTTCCATGAAAACACGTCTGTACTAGTTAAAGTCCTGTGGTCATCTACACAGTTCTATGGTAAAACAATACCCTAATTTATATTTTTCAGGGAAAAGTGTTACAAACCGCCCTATATAGCTATATACATGTACCACTGTATGAAGTTTCCATGCATGGGTCATTCTCTACAGTACAACAACTCATAAAACAGGGAAGGAACAATGATTCATCATTTTTTTCTTTTACAGTTATTACAAATTAATCATCTGAATGATTCTGATTTCAAAGCTTGCATTACATCAAAATAGGTCTAGAAGTTTTATGACTGTTACAACGTATCAAATAATTATTAATCGACTGTCACAGTGACAAAGCCAGTCTGGGATGTTACAAAGTATCACATTGCAAGCAAACGTCAGTGCGTTTAACCATTGTGATTGAATTGATGGAAAACAAAATAGATGGGACAGGGACTGATCTTGTTCAATACCCACGTCTGCGTTGAACAGTCTATAACAGGTCCCTGGGTTGAGTTATCTGGTCACTGTAATGTGTATGTCTAATTACAACTGTACATTGCGAGGTTTTTAATCCCATAACCAAATAACAACACTTGTTTGGATAGCCCTCACTTTCACGCCCCATCTGCACAGCTGCCAAGGAGGTGGCTGGCCTTCGATCTCTTTCAATCATGTACACTATTTGTGACAGGCCATGGCCTGCTCCCAATAGTTGGATGTGAAAATTTCATCTCATTGTATCTTTGTCTTTAATAGGGACCCAGAAAATAAGTCAGACAGAGGAAACTATTTACCAGTGTTAGATAATTAATACGATCTGACATAAAGCATCATAAGCACATGTACTGATGACGGTTGTACACGAAAAATAAAATACTGCCCTCCAAGGGTCGCGAGGTTACTGCTGTGTGGGAGCTTTGATATTTAACACCATTCATAAGCTCAAACTTATATTCAATCATCCACAGACCATACAGATGGGGTGGCAAAATTAACTGTTCGTGAAGACTTTTACATGCCCTGGGCGCAGCCTGCATGCAACTGTTGCAGTGAATGCTAGAATTTGAAACACCACAGGACCTGGCCCATCCTGTGGCAAATTCCAATTTATTGCATGCGTGCTTGTTTTTGTTACATGAAGTGTAGTAATTTTTTATAGGAAATATCTCATTTGCAACGAATCAGCATTGCTCAGACGGCTAGTGGGGATGGTCTGGCTGTCCCACCGTTGCACTCCCTGCAGTAGTACACTAGGCTGACTAGCGACGGCACTGTTCAAGGTGTTCCCTCGTGTCTGTAAGGCTGAATGATCTTTTTCTCTGCTGCTACAGCTTTTCTTATTAATTTTTCTTCATCCTCATGAGATCCCGAACATGAAAAACCGAATTCAGACTCTCCTAAATTACTATGTTGTGATGTATCTGTCATGACTCTTTTCTAACTGAAGGCACTCTGGCTTATAACACGTTCACCCTGGCCAACGGATTGCATTGTGACGTCACTAACACATTCCCACATCGGACCGTGAGCGGAGAAAATTCCCGCGCCTTCACGTGGGAAATGTAGTGCACTTTGGGAGCTAAAAAAAAAACACTTTTCGAAAATGAAATTTAACATTTTGGTCTTCAGATATCATTTCTAACCACCCTAAACAACAGCTTTCAAATTTGTGGTACTCATTTAATCAAGAGGACCTTTATTTTACACTTATGCCTTATTTTAAACGATGAATGGCTGAAGATGAACTGCAATACTGTTAAGCTAGGTTAATTGTCATCAACTTTAACTTATGTTTCCCATGGATTGTCGAAGATGTCTGTGTCTCTGTATTTGTATTTAATGGGAGGTTCAACAAAACTATGATCATTATGTCTTAATACAATCAATGTATACCTGAAGACATAATAAAATACTGGTAAGCCAAATTGATAGCCATTGAGTTACATTTGTGTGTTATTACAATCGTTCAGATATTCCATATCCCTGGTCAGACTTCATACTTCAAATGCAATCCATACTGAGGGCTATACCACAAAGTTTAAAGGAGTAACATATATATATATATATATATATATATATATATATATATATATATATATATATATATATATATATATATATATATATTATATATATATATATTTTATATATATATATATATATAGATAGATAGATAGATAGATAGATAGATAGATAGATAGATAGATACATACATACATATAGATATAGATATATATACTGACATTGGACAGCAATAATTATTACTTAAGTCCATATTAATACAGTTCATAAGCTGTTCACATAGACCGTATGTTTGGAATCACTTTCAAAATTAATATGGAAATATTATTTTTAAATAATGTTTAGATGTATTGATAATAGTTGGATTCAAATACTGGTTGTTGCTCGTTGATTTCAATACAATAAAACATAGTGCGAATATTATTATTGTAATTATTATCATTATTATCATCATTATCATCATCTTCATCATCATTATCTTTTACAGACAGTGGATGCATATTCCCAGACACTCTACAAGATCGGTGGATAAACATGTTGGGAGGAGTGGTAACCTTCACCTCGTCCGTGGCATATTTAAATCCTTATGTGTTCACTTGCGAACGTATCTACGACGGGGTGCTGTATGTCATAAGGTACGTTCTCTTAAGCTTTAAACCAAATATTAGATTACTCTCTATCTTGCTACCCGAACAAGATAGCCGCATGAACGAATGAACTTTTATTGGATGCACCTCAGATTTAAAAAGATGCCTTTTGCCTAAACAACACAGGCACAATACGACACCGTACACCGTATAGACTGCTAACACCTTCACTGGTATTGGTTGTAATAATAAAAAAGTACAGTCACCTGTTGCTGTAGAAATAATTTATAAAGAGCCTCTAACTCCAACTGCGTGGTTCATAATCATTTTTATAATTGTTTAATAATTGCGCTATCATTCTGCTAAGCTGGCTAAATTGTGTCTTATTACAATCAATGAATGGGTCAAGGCACACCATAATACTCCTAAATGTATAAACTGAAAACACTGGTTAAAGATACCTAAGGGGTGCACAAAACCAGGAACATTCTGGCGTTCGTGTACATCCAGACCACAGACAGAAGCATTGAACATGAGTATGAAGATAACTAGAGAAATTTAATTTGCTTGTCAGCAGATCAGTCTGTGTACGAAGAAAAAATTAAAGATTGCCTCTTCTGTATTTATTTCTCTTATTTATTTGAACTCCACGAACAAAACTTTTTATTGAACTATCCAAAGAGATTTAAACAATTGAGCTGCGTCACAAATCTACCAATTGAAGTAGGGTGGTGCTTTTATGTACAACAGCTCTGAAATTATTCAAGATTCAATTTTTGTGTTTGTGCCTGACCTGCATAAATCCAACTGCTACAACTTGAATTCATGGTTCATTGGATGCAGCTTTCTCCCAAACTTATCACTTGTAGTTAGAATGACACCTGCATCTTTAACATTTATGAAGTTTAAGATTTAAATTTTGTGCATTCTTCTTATTTGCGTAAGCTTAAATTCCGTAACAGTTGGTTGTGATCAATGGGATGTGTCTATAGCAAAAAATCTACAACTGTTGGTTGTGATCAATGGGATGTGTCTATAGCAAAAAATCTACAACTGTTGGTTGTGATCAATGGGATGTGTCTATAGCAAAAAATCTACAACTGTTGGTTGTGATCAATGGGATGTGTCTATAGCAAAAAATCTACAACTGTTGGTTGTGATCAATGGGATGTGTCTATAGCAAAAAATCTACAACGGTTGGTTGTGATCAATGGGATGTGTCTATAGCAAAAAATCTACAACTGTTGGTTGTGATCAATGGGATGTGTCTATAGCAAAAAATCTACAACGGTTGGTTGTGATCAATGGGATGTGTCTATAGCAAAAAATCTACAACTGTTGGTTGTGATCAATGGGATGTGTCTATAGCAAAAAATCTACAACGGTTGGTTGTGATCAATGGGATGTGTCTATAGCAAAAAATCTACAACGGTTGGTTGTGATCAATGGGATGTGTCTATAGCAAAAAATCTACAACGGTTGGTTGTGATCAATAGGATGTGTCTATAGCAAAAAATCTACAACTGTTGGTTATGATCAATTGGATGTGCCTATAGCACAAACCTGTGAGATTAACAAAGTGTGAATGGTACATCTCCCTTTAATAGCTCTGAAGATATTCAACATTGTAACTGTTCAGGTGCCCCCAATTGGCATAAATTATAATTCTACAATTTTTGCTTTTGGTTCGTTGGATATGATTACAACATAAACCTATGAATTAAATTTGGAATGGCACTTCTACCTATTACAGTTTTGAAGATATTCAGCATTGAAACTTTCCAACCGCTCTTAATTTGCATAAATTAAAATTTTACACCCTTTGTTTGGTTTAAACTTGATTTATTAAACACAATTTGCCAACAGGCTCACAAGCATATATAAAGGCCTCTTGCACAAATATGTCAATACAACATTGAAATGGCGAACACTATTACATAGATAGATAGACGTATTCAGGACTTCAAATTAAAAAATGGAAGATGAAGGAATTAGATTGAATCGGTGTGTGAGCTTACGCTTATTCACTGTCCTTAACAAATGTCAAAAGTGTGATTAGTGGGTAAAATTAATAATACGCATACTCTAAACCGTCCATTATTCTTTATGTACTCATGTACAACTTAAAAAATAGTTTCGCTCCTATCCTTTGTAATTCTTTTAACACTACTTCCACAAATTAAAGTTCTTAAGTTGAAATTTCCAAGTGCTACTACATTTCTTTGTTGATCATTCTTTAGCAAAATATATTTATTACACTGAAAAAAGTGATAACTATTTTCTATACCAGCACCACAGGAGCATAGAAAGGAGTCTACAACACCAATTCTGAAGAGATCCTTTTTTTATAGCTGGGTACAGCCCATCCTCATTTTGGCATTAATAACTGTAATTTTCCTTTCACCAATACAGAAAAGATCGTTACATTTCAGTTTGGTTTTGTTTACTTCCCTCTTAAAATCGTCCAGGTGATCAATTTTTCTAACAATTCTAGGTGGCGCATTCCATGCACGGATGTTAGGCGGATGAAAGGAGTTGCAAAAAGTGTTTCGTTTGGCCTCTATGGCGCTTAATTGATTAGTTCTGAACGAAACTATTTCAAGTAATGATTTATAAAGATATCCAGGAGCAAGTTCATTAATGATCTTGAACAACAGTACCAATTCTTGCTTTCTCCTACGTTCTGCCATTTTTTTCCAACGTGTCTCAATATAGATCTGTTCTTGTTTGGGCGAGCGCCCTACTTACATCCCTGGGCTCAGCCAGTTGAATAGTTTCCAGTCGATTTTTGTCATATCGAGTGCATCCATCCCAGACCACGCTTGCATTTTCAAGACAAGCGAGTACAAACGAAACGTAGAGTGATTCCAACGTTTTCCTGTTGAATTTGTACTGTAAACGTTTAAGACTACCAACTAACTTATTAGCTTTGGAAACCATGTGGTTAAACATGAGTTCACCATGAAAGATCTACAAAATACCAAACATCCAAGTGCTTATGTACAGTGACATTTTCAAGATTCTTATGGTTGAATATCAGGTTGGGATGATCTGCAGTTTTTATTTTCTTTCTAACTATCCTTGATTTAGTTTTGTTAGGGTTAAAGCAGATGAGCCACTGATTGGACCTTTTGTTTGTGGCTCATTGGATGCACCTATAGCACAAACCTATATATTGAAGTTCGTGTGTCACTTCGACCTATTATAGCTTTGAAGATTTACAACATGTAAAGTTTTCTTGTGTCCTTGATTAGCATGAATTATAATCCTACAACTTTTCCCTGCAGTTCATTGAGGACGCCTATAGCACAAACCTGTATGCACGTATTGAAATTGGAATGGCACTTCTACCTATAATAGTTTAGAAGATATTCAACAGTTAAACCTTTCAAGTGCTCCTATTTAGCGTAAATTAAAATTCTACAACTTTTGATTGCGGTCATTTGGATGTGCCGATGGAGGATACCTCTAAAGATTATGAAAGTGTGAATGGTACCTCTACCTATAATAGTATTGAAGATATTCAGCATTTAAATTTTTCAAACGCCCCTAATCAGCAATTATCTTTAATTAAAATTCTTCAACTTTTGCTTGTGGGTCAAAAAAAAACCGCCTATAGCACGGACATATGAATTATTGTTGTAATGGTACCTCTACCTTTAATAGTTTTCAAGATCTTTAAAATTTCAAATTGCCCTTATTTGCATAATTTTCAACTTGGTGACTATTGCAAACCAGGTGTTTCGTTACACTACTGCATGTACGTCAATCACCGTGCCAGTTTGGTTTGGTACTTTTCAGAACAATAGTGTCCGAGAAAAACTGAGGACAAAATGCAGATAGATAGATAGATAGATAGATAGATAGATAGATAGATAGATAGATAGATAGATAGATAGATAGATAGATAGATAGATAGATAGATAGATAGATAGATAGATAGATAGATAGATAGATAGATAGATAGATAGATAGATAGATAGATAGATAGATAGATAGATAGATAGATAGATAGATAGATTAGATAGATAGATAGAACAAAAGGTCTGCATACAGGCTTAATACATAAATAAGTGAATAAATAAATCAAGTATTTGAGGGAAAACAGTAAGTTTGTTTTTGCACAAAGAATTAATGATGTAGCTGAGAGGGTTCAGGACGGACCTTACGGCTAAAGGCTAACACATATTGTTTTGGATCGTCCGAAACGCCTTTTACTTTAATACGCTGTTGAGAAAAAGAAAAAGGTCAAGTGTGTTTGAGCAAACATTTGACCTTCTTTAGGTCAAGGTTGTGAGAGGTGTTTTTCGGAGTGTTACATGCAACCAGAGTATCGTGACCTGTGTTCAAAACGATTTAAAATGGAAGGGGCGGTTTCATTTGAGTGGTCTTTGTTAGAAGATATCCCTGTATAATTCAAGATCAATCTACAAAGACAGTGGAAAGTGAGATACGTACGAGATAATTTTAGCAACATTAAAGGGTTCAAAAAAACCTGAAACATACGTTTTTAAATAATGTTTATATTCATATAAATTGTGATATTTGCAGTCAGAGTTTTTTAGTTACAGCAGCTACAGTTAAACAGAATCATATTTGGTTCAAACATATTTTATTCAATAAGAATCGGCTGACAGGCTCATCAGCCAATTTTAGGGCCTCTTGCACATACATGTATAACACAATACAACATTGATGTTTCAAAACACTAATACACAGATAGGTGACATACGGGACCACAATTTCAGGATAGGTGCGGGAGGGGGCATGTGTTATGTGTAGTAAGATTATAACTACTTTCATCAGCTGAAAAATAGTTTCCAAAATTCATATCTTAAAGCTGCCCGAGTTCTTAATATAATGATGTACTGCTTGAAAAACTGCCTTAGTTACATTCTTTTTCCCTTAAGTCGAAAGAGTAACGTGCGTGCGTTAAAACTCGCATCAGGTATTATTTTGGTCTGAAATTCATTTCTCAGTACCGTATATCTACTACATTCGAAGAAAATATGATGTGAGTTTTCTACTTCTGCTCCACATGAGCATGATGCTGATTCTACAATGCCAATTCTAAAAAGATTATCATTTAGCTGCCTGCAGCCCATTCTCATCCTGGCATGGATAACAGCAATTTTCCTATCACCGTAATTATACCACTTGTTACATTTTTGGTTTGTTCTTGTAAGTTCCCTTTTTAACGTCCTGTAAATGTCATGACTCCTGATTGACTGAGATAGTATTTTCCATTCTCATATAGTCGATGGAAAGAATGAATTGAAAAATACATTATTGTGTGTATAAATAGTACGTAATTGGTTTGTCCGTGCCGAAATTATTCCGGGAAAAAATTGAGATAACCAGCCGCATGTCCATTTATTACTTTAAACATAAGTGCCAGCTTCTGTTTTCCCCTATTGTTCCTGTTACAACCCATGCCGCTGCCAGCTGAATTGATCAAAGTTTGTCTTTATCAGTTTGTGTGCATCTATCTCAGACCACAGTAGCATCCTCTAGGCTGGGGAGTACAAATAAGTGTATAGATTATAAGGATCATCTGTTCAACCTGTACTGTAAACATTTTAGTATACCAACTTGCCTTTTAGACTTTGTCACAATTTGGTTAATGTGGTTTGACCTAGAAAGATCTGCGGAAAACCAACGACCTAAATGTTTATGTAAACTTACATTTTCAAGGTTGTTGTTAAATTTTAAACAAGGCTGGTCAAGAGTGTATTTTTTTTTTAATTCTGACTATCAGTATTTTGGTTTTCTGCGCGTTCAAAGAGACAAGCCACTGATTGGACCATCGAGTTATTGATTCAAGATCATGATTCAGTATCTCAGCTGCTTCTGTTGGAGCTTTAATTGAAATGTACAAGGTTGGGTCATCAGCAAAAAGACGTATTTCTGATTTTACAATTTTAACAATGTCGTTTACGTAGATAAGAAAAAGCAAGGGCCCTAAGACTGAACCTTGTGGGACGCCTGCAGTAATGTTTGCCCAAAACGAGGCCTGACCTTGACTGACCACCCTTTGTGAGCGCGCATTAAGATAATTTCCAAAGCACAGAAGCAAGGGACCTCGAATTTCTGCGTTCTTTAATTTCAGTATCAGACCCGGATAATGCAACCAATCGAAGGCCTTGGTGATATTGCAAAATACCACCCAAACCTCTTTTTGAAGGTCAACAGCTTTCGCAAACTCATGTGAAAGATAAATAAGCTGACCTATTATGCTATCTCGAGGCAAAAAACCTGATTGTTTTTCAGAAAGTACATAATTATCTCGTAAAAAGTTAAAAACATGCTTGAAAACTGCTCGCTCAGAGACCTTGCCTACACAACTGAACAAAGAAATCGGTCTCGGGGGCATCACTTTTTAGAAAAGAGATTACATGTGCTTTTTTCCATTTTGATGGGAATTTGCATTTCTGAAGAGAATAGTTCAATAATTTGGTAAGTGAGGAGCAATGATGGCTCCTGCATCCTTTAACAGTCTGGGACTGCTACCGTCTGGACCAGGTGCTTTATCAACGTTCAAACTTTTCAAGATATCACATGTGCTCTGTTCGCCTAAAACGATATTTTCCATAAGATTGTGCGAAGGTTGAACTTCATTAGGCGCAGGGAATGTCGAAGTATCGATATTACTCTTTTTAAGGATATACTCATTGAAAGCATCAGCTTTAGATTCACTCTTATACCAGATATCACCGAATCATTAGATACAATAGACGGTGTCGACCCATTTGAGTTCCAGGTCATAAAATATTTTACCATTTTCCACCGTTTGTTTACTTTTAAACTGACCCTTTTACAACGTCACACTGTTTATCATGGTACTCATGTTCTGCATTTCTTAGGTTGCTAATGTAAGTATTTCGTAATTCACGAAAGTACCTCCAAATATGAGGATTTTCGTTTGAGGCTTTCGCCTTTTCATGAATTCTGTTTACCTTACGCTTCTGCGATCGTAATTTTGCTGTGTGTCAAGGACAGTCGTTTTGCATGATCCGAACTTTCTTATTAGGTATACAAAGTCAAGCTACATCCGAGAAGGTAGTAGTCCATGCAAGACACATAGAATCTACATGCATTGTGCAATTGGGGGCAGCACAGATACACATCGCATATATTGAAGTATATTACTCAATATATTGGAGCTAAACATGTTTTCGATTCAGTGCCGTAGACAGGCTGATGCAGAGGAGGCGCTTGCCTCCTCTGAATTTTGGCTGATGATGTTAGGATTAACATAGAAATAGTTTATTTAGCCTCAACAAGACTTGTTAAGTTAAAGTTAGTATACACAACAAAAACAAAAAGACCCTATTTGTAACTAAGACTTTGAGTCACTCATAGTGATAGAAGATAAGAGCATCACAGAAGGCATACTTTTTTCAATAATTACTTGTATCTTTGCCCTAGTAGTTGTAGGACCAAATTTCAAATTTCAAAATATAAAATGATCAAAAAGAGTCACATGCAAGTAAAATTTTGAGAATTATATATATGTATAAAGTCTTTTTTTTCCCTTCAAAACCCACTAAATCACACCATTGTATGTGCCATTTTTCAAAAGTTTTCAATCTTGGGAGGGGGCCATGCCCCCCCCCCTCCCAAACCCACCCCCACGAGTTCCCTTTGCCTCCTCTATTTTAGAAGGCTGGCTACGGCCTGCGATTGTTCCGTTATCGTCGTAGGCCGTCTCATGTGTTCGTGAAGTTGTTACAAAGATCAAAAGTAATAAGATAGTTTCCATGATATATTCTGTGGTCGTCATTTAAATCGCCTGTTATTACAATGTTCGCTACGCCAGAGTTATAAGCATGGTCTAAGTTAATCTGAAGGTCGTCAAAAACGACGTATCAGAACTAGGAGGCCTATAAACAACTGCTATCAGAACTATATTGTAATGGAGACGAACCTCCGCCCACATAGTTTGAGGGCTCGACTCTCAAGGTCAGTGCGCCTTTTAGCAACAAGAGTGTGTGATGCATATAGAGCAACACCTCCACCATGCACGTTAGTACGGTCCCGTCTCATTATTGCATGAAAGCCTGAGATATTAAGATCGATGCTAGCCATAAATAGTGATACAAATGCCATAGAAAGTGTTATTAGACCAAACGATGCCGTTAAGGAGGGTTTAATACATAATAGTTTATCTTGCAAGAGACTTCGAATATTTAGATGGCACATATTCAAGTCTCCAAATGCACATGGATGCACATCCCCTGACACCAGTAAAAGTATACAGTTTATGGTTGCAAAACCATCTATAGTATGTTTTAATAACTTGTAATACTGCATAACAATGAATGTTTGATGAACGGTCATGTCCTCACTTGGTTTGCTATCGTACTTCACACTCACGATAAGTTAAACCCTCATCAAACTTGCACCAATAATTACATATGTGGAGAGCACTAAGTACGCTAATGTATCTACAAACATTTCTGGAAAAAACTCCAAACATAATTCGGTACCAATCTAAAAAGTTGTTCACAACCCTTGAAGAGAGTGAAGCATAGCATACGAATAACATAATTAGTAATGGCAATACCAGTTGGTATATGTCTCAGCAGAAATCTACAACTATTGTTCCTATGTGGAAATACATGTGTGAGAATATTTTCACTTTTGGTGAAGGTGAAAATAAGCAGGGCCCTTATTTTACATAGAATGCAATGAACAGAATCGTGGTCATAAAAGGAAAACATAAATTGACGGAATTGTAAACCCTTGCTCTGACGGTTTCTACAAAATCAGAGAACAAAGAAGGAAATAAACGTATGTGACGGTAAACCGCCACTGAACCTAGGCAGAGCATTAATGGCAAACTGCTCTGGAGATGCCATAATTTTGGCCGCATCCTTAGATGGTAGGTAGCCAAGTTGATGGGCCTCTATAGTAAACTGGACTGGGTACATGATTTTAATTAAAAGTTAAACTGTTCAGAGGCCTTGGTAACACGAGAAAGATAATTAATAAACATATAATTATATAAAAGTGGGGGTTGGCGGTGGACACAAGGCACTTACAGCAGCATAAACAGCGCCATCTTGAGATCCCAGTGTTTGACAACTCTGCAACTCATGAGTTCCAAATGTAAATATATAGTTACCATTGCTAGCAAAGGAATGGTATGCAATAAATGTGTGTTATAAACACAATTCCCACGAATACCTCCTTTTTTCTATATATCCAGTCGTCTATGGAGGCCTAATATGTATTAAAGACACACACAGAGAAAAAGACAAAGGTACAGGCTTTCTCTCTTTCCACCCCTATAAAGATAGGAACAGGTTCATAATCTGCAATAACACACTACCATAATAAGCAATCATGAGACTATGTATTTCATTGTTGCACCTTGCACCGTGTATACAGTAGTGGGCCGGTAAGTTTGCAAGATGCCCATGCCAATTTAAGTGGGATTCACAGAAAGCCCCTCATCTAGCAAGTATTGTTGTGTTTGCCTGAAATACATACGGCAAAGTATATATCGACAGTTACATGTTTGCCTGATTGTACTTAAAATCGTGCTAAGAAAAACTGTTTTCATGACATGTTTTTGGCATAAATGCTAATGACGTTCATTCTTTTCTGACATGCCTAAATGCACATTTACTCAATATTAAAAAAATACTCAAAATTGACAGTATTTTCTCAGATGTCACAAACCTGACACATTACATTGGGATATTGACTCAGGGTTGGCAGTGAAATAAAGCTTAATTTGTTGGTAGACTTTCAAAGTAGGTGTCATTATGGAGTTTGTTTTACATTTCTGGTGCAGGATGTCCATTGTTGCAGTCCTTTCCCTTGGTTTGTACAGGTGGTCTAGCTGCAACTGTTTACTTTACAACCACTGGGACTGAATATAATGCCCCAGTTTGTTTCCACTTCAGTTATACACTGGCAGGTGGTTTAACTAGGATAAGCTATCCAGCTAGAAAGGGTACATATTGGTTCAGGGATAAGTCAAATTGTTCTTATCTGAACCTGTACTATACACATTTAGTAATTATGGTTTGTTTGACAGGTATTCTTCTTTCACAATGAAGCTCTGCATTTATAAGCAAAATCTCACACATTTAGCTAATTAATCATTTGCCATGTTCATATTTATTCATTATTATGCGGGTTGACTTTGCTGAATATTTAGCTTGGACAAGGGGCCGCTACTCAGAGAGACATGTACGGGTAATAGGCTCCGAAACATATTCTGAGTAGTTGCCCGCTGAAGACCCTTTAATTTATTTGGGCTAATACACCCTATGTCAAAATTTTACAGAGGAACGTGTCCAATTGGATAATAGTACTTTCATATGTATATCGGTTAGGCATGGACAGGTTAGCTTCTGGAGAGTGAAGAGTTCGGACTGCGGAATAGGGTAATGACTACTAGCAAGTGATGCTGGACAAAAAGACATAAATACAATAAAAAACAACCATTGTATCTAAACATACATAAAGTTGCTAACATGGACAACGAATAATAAATTTATCCGCATTATTCAGGCGGTAATGGGTGACATCAATGGGAGAAGCTACATTGCGTGTGTGCACATCACACCGTAAGTACGTTGACAAGATGATAACGCATTCGTCCTAAAATAATAATCGTCGTGGTTCGTGTGTGAATTATGACTGCGACCCAATAAGCTTACAGACTACGTAATTATTACAAAAGTTTAGATAAACGTATTTTAATGGTCGAAATACAGTGGCCACATTATCGTTCAATTAGGAAGGAACAACAGTGTCTCATACAAAAGTTAGGTGAGCTTATTACAATTTTTCATGCAGTAATTGATAATTAACTACGCACTAGTAATAATGTGGCAAAATCGTTTTTGCTGCATACTTTGCACAGATATAAATTAGCCTCATAAATCTTTGGAACTTGTTGCTACGCATGGTTTTAGCACATTACAGAGGAATGTCCACTTCATTTAATCTGTATAGACCAGGCAAATATAGTGGCCTAATATGTATCCCGATATAAATGAAAATAATGATGTAGGATGCCACATTTTTGTCGAAATATAGTACAAGTAAAAACCACCAACGTCAGAAGTACATGCTTTCTATCATCCCATCCCTATAGATAGGTACCAGCTCGTTATAGGACGCAAACAAACATTAACAAAAAACGTGTCATACTTTGAATGCAGTGATGAAAGAATCTTCAGTTTTACAATTCATATTAACGCCACTAAAATAACGAATTAATAGAATAATCCACATTATAGGGCAATAAGAATAACATCAATGTGGAAAGCTACATCCCGTATTTGCACATCACACGTTCAGTATGTTCACAAGATGGTAATGCATTCCTACCAAATAATAATTAAAGGGGCTCCTGTGTGTGTATTATGACTGCGACTCAATAAGCATACACACTATAAATTTATTACAAAAATTAGATAAGCGTATTTCGTTGGACGGTATAGAGTGAACACGTTATCGCCCAATTAGCAAGGGCCACCCTTATCTCATACAAAAGTTAAGCAGGCGTATTTCAATTTGTCATACAATAATCAATAGCTAACTACGCACTGGTAATACTGTGGCAGAATATTTCGTTACTGCATACTTTGCACTAATTTAGAACAGGCTCATGAGCCTTTGGAACTTGTTACAACGCATGGTTTTAGCACACTACAAAGGAATTACCACTTTCATTAGTCTGTCTAGACCAGGCAAACATGGAGGCATAATATATATCCCAATATAAATGAAAATAATGACAAAGAATGCCAATTTTCTGTCGAAATATAGTACAAGTAAAAAGCACTAACGTCAGAAGTACATCCTTCTATCATGTCACTACTATAAAGACAGGTACCAGCTCACAACGTGCAGTAACACTCTCCCATCTCCCATAAGTAGTCATGAAGCTGCATTTCGTGTATTCACCTTGCACCGTGTATACTGTGGAGGGCCTGCAATTTTGCGTGATTCCCTTGCAAATTTAGGCGTAGGGCACAATATATCGCTCAACTGACAAAAATTGTTCCTATATGCCTGATATATGTGCAGCAAAGGTATATAAGATAACAAGGGAATAACAAAATTGTACTGAGTAATATAGGAAAAGTACAAAAAAACATGAATACCAGCAAACAGTACTCCCCAGCTTCTTGTTGCCATTTAATAACCCTTACTCTGACTAATGTAAGCGATGTTAACAGGAATGAAGAAAACACCGTTTCGTGTGTTTGAATGCAGGGATTAAGGCATTCTACAATTCGGTATACCACTACCATGCCATCAATACATAATTAACGTTACTAGAAGGAACATTGAATTAATATTAGAATCATCCGTATTTTAGGGCGATGGTGAATAGCATCAATGTGAGAAACTATATTACGTGTTTGTGCATCACACCGTAAGCAAGTAAACAGGATGGTAACTCATTTATACCAAAATAATAATCAGAGAGTCTCATGTGTGGTTTATAACTGTGAATCAGGAGGCTTAGACACTATGCATTTGTCACAAAAATTAGGTACTGTGAATTCATTCAATCTCACAGAGTTGTAATTTTTACTTATTTTGCTGATACTTCAAGCTGCTAAAGGGATAAGAGATACGATATGCTTTTTTGAGAAATGGAGGTGATGTTCTTTTGGAATCCATGCTGATGGTAGCTGAAGTTGTTGTTTGCGGAAGTAACATCTAATATTCCATCAAGCATGATTCTCTCTAGGATTTTGACAATTTGGCTGGTCAGAGAGACCAGATGGTAATATCTGGCAGTTGATCGGTCCCCCTTTTTGTTGAGAAGTGTTATGTTAGCGTCCTTCCAGTCTTGTGGGACTTGTGATGTTTGAACTGATCTATTGAAGAACTTGGAAATGGGAGTGTCTAAACTAAGTGCCTGCTTAATGATGTCCACACTTATACCATCTGCTCCATTTACCTTGTTCAGTTTTAATTTGGTTAGTTTGTTTTGGTCTGATTCTGGCGTGATCTGCAGCTTTCTCAGAATGTGGTCTAAATTTGTATCTTTTGGTAGAGAAATGTCTCTTGGAGGTTCTTGTAGTAGCGACCTGGGGAATAAGTTTATAAGGATTTCTGCTTTGTTTTTATCATCAGTAACATGTTTACTTTTATGCAATAATGGGTCGACTGTGGAACTGCTCCTTGTGAAATGTCGTTAGTAGTTACAACGCAACTTTGGATTGTTTGCAATGTTGTTGACCAGTTTATCCCCAAAGTGGCTCTTAGCATCTCATACGGTTCTCCCATAATCTTTTACTTTGTGTTGGTACATAGTTTTCATCTAAAAGGGTCAAGCCAGGGTATTGTTGATTCAAGTAGGCTTAGTCACCATCTGGGTGAGTAGATTGCCCCTGACAATGTCCAGGAAACCTTCTTCAATTGGTTTAGAGCTTGTTATAGCATCCCAATTTATCCCCTTTAAGTTGAAGTCACCCAACAGTTAACAGTTTTCTGTGTTTATAGCACCAACGGATTGGCTGATTTTTTCTATCATAGGTACCTACTTCTGGTCTGTAGCAACCACCTACTGGCAAGGTCAGTGTGGGTATTGGAGTAATCTGGATCCATAATATCGCTGCTTTGTTGTTTCACCTTTCGTAGATGGTTGGATTTAGTGCACTTCTTGCCAGTATTAATACTCCACCTCTGTTGGCCCTTTGGTATGTACCTGGGGAATACTGGTCAATGTTTCTGTCCTTCCTAAAGGTATTATAGCCTTCAGGCATAAACTCTTCTGAGCCAGTGTCTTCTGATAGCCAAGTTTTGGTGATCACTAACAGGTCTGGTGAGTTGTTGAGCAAGAACAACTTTAATTGTGCAAACTTATTATAAAGACCTTGTGCATTGACGGAAAAACTGAGAGGGATAAAAATTCATCGTTACCCTTGATAAACGTATTTACATATGTACATTTGGGGTTAATGCTTTCGGCTACTGTTGAGGTTTGTTCTCCAGTTTCCTCCTGCCCCAGATAAAAAATATGCCGTTTGCGTCTGGACTTTTCAGAATAACCGTCAATGCTCGGCTTTTTAGTGGCTCTGATGCAGGATGGTGCCCTGTTTCATCTGTTGTTGGACAGCCATCATCCTGTTCGTTTCCTCGGGTGGCTCCTGTTGTATTATATTGGCCATTTGAGTTTGTTTGGTTGGAGAGCAATGGGCTAAGTCTTGATATTCTTTCGATGAGGACGATTTGGTCCTCATTTTCAATAACTTTGAACATACATTTGATGATTTCTGCGTTGTCTTCTTCTTTGGTGCTTTTCTGGTTGCCTCTGATTACAATATTGTCTGTTATCTTAGCTTTCCCTTCGTTCTGTGTTCTTACCATATCAATATTGGTGTTGATTTTCGATATATCACCTTCCAGACCCAGCATTTGACCTTCGACTACTTTGACTCTCACAGATAACGAGTCTGTTATAGTTTTTTCTGATTTTGAGGCTAATGCTTCTTCAATCCCATTCATTATTTTCTCAAACATCTCTGTGTAGAGCTTAACTCTTTCTTTGACGTTGGTATCTGTGGTTACTGTTGTCATAGCACTTAATTCGCAGTGGTCTCAAATCAGTGGAATTTACTGTTTTGATCATTAAGTTATACTCAGCTTTGCTCACTTTATCACACTCAGTACAACACCATTTATCACATCGCTCGCACTGGATCATCATGTCCTCATCTGAAGTGAAGGGAAGGCCACAAGGGCCCTTGCATACCACTTGTTTTTCTTTGAACTGTACTTACGTTATCTTATTCACCTTTTTTACGAGTTTTCAAAAAAAAGTCCTGAATCAACTATACCATGTACAACAGAAAATGAATGTAATTTGAGTAGTTTATCGTAGGAAGTACATAAATTTCTCACTTATTACACAAGTATCAACAATAATCGTGAAGCAGAATATCATGTACAAGTAAAAATCTAGAATATATTGTTGATCTTCAAAAATCAGTCTATGCCTATATGCATCTTACTTATTACATAAACAAGTGACAATAGTAGTGAGGCAACGATATCATGTACAAGTAGAAATCTAGAATATAATTATGTATCTTCAAGAATAAATCTATAAATTTGAAATCGTAGAGCAAAGATAATATGTACATGCAAAAAACCTGGTATATATAGTTATGATAATAAAGTCATTAGACGTTTAAAATCCAAAGAGATACGAATCTAAATGCTTTGAATTAGCTTGTAATCAGATGTATATTTGGGTGAGGGTGGCTAACCTTGCAATATCCCTGGACATTGTCAGGGACAATCTACTCACCCAGATGGTGACTGAGCCTACTCGAATCAACAATACCCTGGAACAATGCTCTTTTAAAAGTCTTACTAACTTGTCGCTTCACATTACATATTCCTGAAATGTCAGCAATTCAACCTGGGGTGTATTCAACAAAATCACTCGGAAGTAAATGACATGTTATTTATGTACAGTACTAAATGCAACCGGTGATATCCATAGCATAAGATTTAACTTACATGGTGTGACTAACTGAGTGTCCAAACTTAATCAAAGTCAAGATCGTCATCACAACAAATGAGCATAGCCCTTGTACATCCCTGCTTTTTCTTTACAAAAAGCTTTCCATCACGCATCCAGGGGTCCTCCAAGATGTTGGACTCTTTCAGCTGACATGCCGAGTAGAATAATTTGTCCCTCTGCTCGGTCAAATCTTCGGACAGGTAAATTGACATTTCTTTCAGTTTGCCTTTAGCACAAATCACCATGGAACGGGTACGAAAACTTATAAATTGTACCAAGAACTGCCATATTCCCCATTGGTTTGATACTCAACGGACCTGTGAGACAGCTGGATGTTGGGAATAAAAAGGTTGAGATCTAACACTTTGTTGGTAAGATCACAGATAACCTTGTTGGTATTCTCTCCCTTTTTTCCGGAATGCCTGAAAAAAAACACAAATTTGGGTGGCGATCATATTGCTCGAGGTCATCCAAACATGCCCCCAATCTAGCAACAGCATCAAGTAGGGAACATAAAGTGTTTTCTTGCTTCAGCACCTTATCTTCCAAGGTTTTTGTTCTCAAGGTCGAAGCTTTTTTAATGGATGGGCCATGTCCGCAAGACACTTTTCATGATCACCAAGACGAGTCTCCAGTTACGCGAATTTCCTTTCAGTGACCTCATGCTGTTTTGATAACAGTTGTAACTTTGGGTTTAACCCTTTGGAAACAATACTTATGATGACGGTAGACAAGATTTTTGCTTGCATTTCCAATAATGTCGGATTCATCCGTCTGGTGAGACTCGTGCTAGTTTGCTTGCCAGGTTTTCATCGTGCTGGTCAGCAGGTCCACTTTCACCATTCGTATCGTGCCATATTTTTGTTTTTCTCTAATTGACCTCTCTGGGGATGGTGTGGTCTGATAAGACACTTCTGTAATTTCAGGGACGGTAGTTGGTTCTGTTAGTGTAGCTGGCAGCAACCCTGGTTGGTCATTATATACTGTGTCCATTGAAGATCTAATTAGGGCGCCAATGTCCATTTCAATCTTGCCTATTTCAATATTTTCAGCCATTGCCAATGTTATGTAACACACTTAACTCCTGTCAACGGGTCTGCTGTGAATGTGTCAACGCAGAGCTGGTCACCACCGAATTTAATTCCGAAAAACAATCTTTCCCATCTAAAATTCTCAGCAAAAAATTGCCTCTGTAAATGCCTTGATACAAACATCATACCGTTCTCACATTTGTATTGGAAGTCTTGTCTGGAATCTTTCCAAAAAGGTATATTTTCAACAGCCCATTATTTGGGCTTCCTACTTGATGTGCGCCATCTGGTGTCTCCCAGAATCGTATTTACATTTTGATGCTAAAATGTAACGAATATTTTCAAACATCTCGAGTTATGAACATGAATACTGCCGCATGTTAAGTTGGAAAAATCAGTATTAGTTCACATATTCGAACACTGCTTGTAAAAACGTGTCCATCCACGATCTTGGAAAGAGGGCCTTTTGGTATACATGCTCTGAACACCCACATTTCCCATTTGCAAAATGTAAGCGTGAGCATAAACATATCACAATTAAACGGCATTTACTTTTGTGACAAAAGACAAAGCTTTAAAAGAAAAATAGTTACAAATACGTGCGTTCGAAAAACTTACATAAAGTTCATCATGATTTATGAACTCTTTTCTTAATGACCATACAAACAATGCCCTATTTTATTATATTCTTAAGCCATCACGTCCATTACTCAATTTCAGTGTTTACACTGTTCTACACACACACCCTGATATTTTCAATTCCATTTAAATTTGTTATTTACAATGTATGCGTAAGATGTATACATAATATGCACTGCACCAAGTACTTCAATGCATGTATTGCAACAAACACTCCCTCTATGCAATACACACACACATTATCTTGATCCCATTATTCCCGTAAGTTAATTTCGCACTTTATGGGGGGGGGGGGGGACGAAGAGCCACCAAGCCATGTCTCTTCCATGTGCTACTGCTAGGTACTATGCTTCAATCATGGAACTATAATGGTATTGATTGATGAACTTTTGTCCTTTTGTATTATCCATATTTGGCAACACTAGCATTATTTTTTGTAACATAGGAACTTGACACTTCTAAAAGTAGGGTGCCAGGGCGCGAAAATTCCTATGTCCAACTGTCCTGGACAAGTAACAATCAGGGCTGTGTGAACAGCCCAGCTCAGCTGGCCTAGAGATTCATCACACTTGTAGCACTGTAAACTTCGATAGGATCAAGGTCACCCATGTACTGAGTAAGTCTGACCTTTTGACCAGGTTCCAGTTCAGGTAGTTCTCAAGTTATAGTGACGAGTAAAATCCATGTGTCTTGCCCTGTAACCCCAGAAATGAGATCAAAATCACTCATTTACAGTCTAAGCTTGACCTCCATAGAGAAACATTAACATGAGCAATATCTAGGTCCTAACTCAAAATATATCACAAGTTATCAAGTGAACACTTAATTTCATGTCAGTTGTACTATAACATTTGGAATGAGGTCGAGGTCCAAAAATCACTGGAGCATGAACACTTGCACAAAGTAGGTAGATACTTGTCTAAGGTACATCCCTACCAAGTTTCACACAAATATAGCCAAAAAAATAAGTTATAACCTTACAAGAACAAGAAATTTCGATGCCAAAATTATTTAAGTTATTATCCTTACAAGAAATTTCGATGTTAAACCTTCGTATTAAAACTTTTCTACTAAACACTTTTTTAAAGGTTTTCCAAAATCATAAAAAATCCAAATATTACTGGAGCGTGACTATTTGAACAAACTTGGTAGAGACCCACCCAAGGTACATTGACACTAAGTTTGAAGTCACTCTGACAGTTTCTTTAGAGAAGTACAGAATGTGAATTAACATAAGAATGTCCACTGACTTACCAACTAATCAATAGGAAAGGTGCATTTAGCGATAAGTGCCCGAATTTTTACATTCAGAAATTCACAGCAGTGCCACCTTGTGAACAACTTTGTTTGATCCTTTCACAAAGAACATATGCACCAAGTTTCCGCTTAATCTGAGTGACGGTTCTAGAGGAGTCAAAAATAGCAAAAACGCACACATATCATTTAAAAAAAATAGAATAAAGCGCAGCACCAGCTGATGAACAAATTAAGCACTAATAGTGTTCCTGTATAATATCAGAGCAACTGGGTGAGCAGTTTTGGAGAAGATTTTTTTTCTTAATTTGCCCCACAAAAATACAAAAAATTCATAAATATCCAAAAATCACTGGAGCATCATCATTCGAACACACCTGGTATACACCCACCCTAGGTACATTGCCATCAAGTTTGAAGTCAATCTGACTGATGGTTTCGAAGAAGTCGAAAATGTGAATTAGCATCAGAATGCAAATAAACTTACATGACAATCAATAGGAAAGGTGCATTTACCGATAAGCACCCGAACTGAAAATAATTGTTAAAAAATCGGGAATCCACTTCAGTGCCACAAATGAATAACTCTGACCCTTCAACAAGGAACTTATCCACCAAATCTCAGCTTAATCTTAATGACAGTGCTAGAGAATTCAAAAATAGCAAAAAACAAAACTTGATACAAAATTTTAAAAAATTGCATCGTCACCTGATGAACAAAATTAAAAATTAGGAGTCCCTAAAGGTGTTCCTGTGGGATATCAAAGCAATTGGGTGAGCGGTTTTGGAGATTTTTTAAGATTTGCTCCAAAAAATCATTAAAAAAAATTAAAAGTGACTGAAGCGTGACTATTTGAACAAACTTAGTAGAAACCCATCCATGGTACATTGTCATCAAGTTTAAAGTCATGACGGTTTTGAAGAAGTCGAAAATGTGAATTGTGGATGGGCAGACAACAGACCATCTTATCTTATAAGCTCAGCTGACTGACAAGTCAACTGAGGCTGAAGAGCCACCAAACCATGTCTCTTCTATGTGTTATTAGTTACTGTGCTTCAATCATGGAACTATAATGGTATTGAGTGATGGACTTCTGCCTTTCTATTTTATCCAACTTTGGCAACACCATGGACCTGTTTCGTTAATTGGTCCATGGAAACACTAGCATTATTTTTGTAAAATATATGAACTCGGCACTTCTGGGGTCCTGGTAAAATGCGGAGCAGATCCACGTTCCAGCAAATATATGCCGGAACGGGAGCTCCTGTGTCATTTGCCCTTTTTCTTGTCTTTTTTGACCGTCTCAAACCTTCCTTACACTTATGGCCTTCTTGTCTGAAAATGTATTTGTGGCATCACCAATTCAAAAACATGTACAGATGATGCTTCAGAAAAAAATGTGAGGGTAATTCTTTTCTAGTGCATAGGCCTATTCACAGGTTCATTTCTTGCCATTTACAAGAAGCAGCATGATCGGCAGGTCCTGTGTACAATCCCACTATCATGTATTAGCTCGACTTCTCCGAGTTTGATTTGAAATGGCAAGTACAAGCTAACACTAGAAAAGAAGGTTTGCTTGACAGCAAATCTGTCTGGGTGCCTTCGAAATGAGTAGAATTTGAAATGTTACACTTTGCCATTGTTCAATATAATCTAAACTTTGTGTATTATGCTTATTTGCATAAATTAGAATGCTACAATTTTGGTCCTTGTGTCATTGGATGTGGCCATGTCACAGACATTTAAAGTGAAGTTTGAATGATACTACTATCTGTAATAGTTTTGAAGCGATTTAAAGACGTTCACTGTAAATATTTGCCTAATTTTCATATATTAAAAACCTACAACTTTGGTTTATGGTTCATCGGACAGGCTGTGTCACATACCTACAAATTGAAGTTGGAATGGCACATCTATGTATAATAGTTTTGAAATTATTCAAGATTTCAATTTCTTGTATTCATCTTATTTGTATAAATTGAAATTGCACAATTTTAGACCATGGTTCATTGGACGCAACTATGTCACAAACCCATAAATCGAATTGGAATGGCACCTCTATCTATAATAGTTTTGAAGCTATTCAAGATTTAAATTTTGCATATTCACCTAACTGTTGCATAAAATAAAATCCTATAACTTTAGTTCATGGTTCATAAAATGTGGGTTGCCACAAACCTATATTTGCAGTTGGATTGGCATTTCTATCTATAGTACATTTGGACATATTCCACTTTTAAATTTTTCAATGCCCCTTATTAGCATAAGTTGAAATTCTACAACTTTCATTTACTCCCCATTATATTGGTAGGTGTCATAAACCTAAATGTGCCCATTAAAATTTTGTGTCTATCTGCAATAGTTTGGAAGATATGGAGCTTTTAAAATTTAAAAAGGCCTTAGTTTACATAATTTTAAACATGTCGATTATTCCAAATCAGAGGGTCAACTTTCCTACTAGCTCGTTTACCATGCCAGGTTTAAACATTGTAGCTTGCACTGTGTCCGCGAAAAGCGCCAGACAAATTATGTGGTGGAAAGAAGAAGAAAGAATTTTCAGAAAACAGTATGTCTGGGTTGGCACCCAGACATAATAACAAAACAGCCCTTGTTTTTTTGTTTGTTTTTGTTTTTTTTTTGTTTTTGTTTTTTTTTTTTTTTTTGTTTTTGTTTTTGTTTTTTTTTTTTTTGGTAGTTATTTGCACTGGTACATAGTGTACAACATATTCCAATCCAGCTTTCTCCAAACATTGTCAGTATCTTGCCATTGTGATGCTACAAAATATGTAGCCTGATACAACAACTCTTAGTATCCTACAACAACAATGCCCTATATATGTGGTGCTACAATATACAGCCTGAAACAGTAGTGCTGAATATAGATAGCCTGATACAATGATGGTTGGTGTTTCACAACAACTCTCCATAGTGCTCAGCAGTTTTCAACAAAACTAGGTATACAAGTTCTCAAAAGCTGTCAACGGGTTTCCCCTGTGCTCTATTGTACTCAACAAATCTCATTTTTACTCTCTAAGTATCAAAATTTTTACAACAACAGAGTAGTACGTACATGTAAAACAGAAAAATCAGTAACCCTTTGTCAGTTTTCTCGCACAGCCAGTCAGTGAGTGAAGCCCCTAGCATCAAATGACCTTCATGAATAATAAATGATGTGATCTGTATCCAACCATCGAAGAGCATTCAGTACTTTCATAATGCAGTAATGAGTGAACTTTAACCACTGTGAGCTGGTTGTACAGCACGGGCTAAGTACAATCAGCGGTTTGGCTTTCAAAAAAGGTTGTGACTGGCAGTGAATGATTTAGTAGAGGGCCGTCTGTAGCTATTGTGTAGTGTTGCAGAAATCTTTCAGCAAAGACTCACCTTTTTACACAATATTTAAACCACCAAAAGACAAGTGTGAGCACCTGCAAGAACTGGTACCAGGAATATACACAAAGCCAGCTGGGGTGATGTTTGAATAAGGAGCTGTACAAGAAAGCCCCATATATCCTTGAAAAATGACACCACTTGTTCCTTAGCCAAGGTAAACAAATGGCCCTAATTAGCATAATTTGAAATTCTACAACTTTCATTTTCTGTCCATTATATTGGCAGGTGTCACAAACCTATACATGCATATTAAATTTTTGTCTTTATCTGCAATAGCACAAGGTGTTGTCCAAGAAGGCCCCATATATACTTTAAAATGACACCACTTGTCGTGAGCCAAGCTGAAAATACCCCTAAGTAGCACAATTTGAAATTCCACAGCTTTTATTTGCTGTCCATTCTATTGGCAGGTGTCACAAACGTAGACACGAACATTGAAATTTTGTGTTTATCTATAATAGTTTGGAAGATATGGAGCTTTTAAAATGTTAATTGCCCCTCATTTGCATAATTTAAAACATCATGACTATTCCAAACCAAACGGCAAAATTTCATTGGTAGGTCAGTCGCCATGGCAAGTTTGGTGGTTTTGAGAATAATAGTGTCTGAGAAAAACTCCAGGCAAATTTGGGTGTCATGGAACGCGAGGGAATCAATATGTCTGGGTTGGTACCCAGACATAATTACCCAGCAGATGATAGTAATGGGGCCATGGTAATGGCAATTCTCACACAACAAAAAATTTGCCTTTTAACGCATGTCATGATATTAAGCCATCACGGCCTGAACAGGGTTCATCTTCAAACATCCACACTGACTACAGCCTGTGAAGCCCTACATTTCTGGCTCTGTTTGGGGACAAGGTTACAGCATCAATGTCGTAATCAACAACAAGTTTAAACACGATGCTTTTATTCAACTCAGATATTATCCTGTGCAGTGGAGAGATCGCCATGATGGTGGGCGTCTCTCGTAACTCTCCGTGAATAAAATTGAAATAGATGAATAAAAATATTTATTTTAAATCCCGAAGTTCAGGCACCTGATCATGACTATGTGAACACAAACACATACATCTTTAAGTATAGCCTTGTATTACTCAATACAATTGAATTAAACCCTAATATCTCTTGTCCACGCACATATGATAAATGCTACATGTAGGCCCAACATGCATACCATGTATCCCATACACTATCATTGGAACTGAATTGATTATCAAAGCCATACATGTTATATTTTATACAGGGCGTAAGTCACCATGGTAGGAACCACAAAAGGCATAACCAGTATGGTGCCTGAGTCTTTAATATATAGCATAAACAGAAATTTAACAAATCTGAATTTCAGAAAGACCCATAAAAAAATCAAAATAGGGGTTTGGTGTTTATTATTTTTTTCTTCTTTGCCGTGACCTTTCAGTCAGTTTGTAATCTATTGCCAATTGCATATTTTGAGATCAAAATAACTAATTCGTTCTGGCTTACTTTTCTATCCTTTAGATTTTGTTGAGATTTATTTGTAAGTGTTCCAGCCAGGATTTTCACAATGTTTGGTTCTTGTCGGTAACAAAGAGGTACTACTTTTGATTTGGATGTTAATTACTGCAGAGGTCTTCATTAGTTTTTATGACCAAGGATCATGTGATTTTTTTACTGCGAAATATTTTTGTTCAGTCTTCAGCACAGACTTTTGAGCTTTCCCACCGCCCTCCCTTCTTACTAATTGTATTTTTTTTATTTCAGGAGTTGTTCAAGTTGTGTTAATTACATTATTTGGCGGGTTAGTGTTGGCTTTTGACAGTTTTTTTTTTTTTGTTTGTTATGATAATTTGTTCGTTTGTTTAGTTTATCAACAGTTCCTGTTCGGCCAAAAATTAAGTTATGTTTGTTTATTTCTTTTTCAGTTGTTTCTTTTTTCTCATGAAGAATGTTTTAGAGCGAATTAATTAAGCATATACTGCTTTCCAAACATGGAGGAATTTGGTTATTGTACGGGTACTCGACAATTTGAACATTTCTGAAATAATTAAAAGTTGACTGCCCATAGAGACCGTGCCTGAAAGCCGCTTGTGCATGTACATGATGTTCTAGGACTTAAAAAAAACACTCTGCGACAACTGATATAAAACGCTTACCCACAGAGTAGAATTAGCCTCGGATGCTAATTGTGAGCTCAGGATTATGTGTTTGAAGTATAGTGTGGCAGCTTTGTGCAAAGTTGTTACAACGAGTGTCTGACCTACCTTTACTCCCATGCATGTATCTATTGGTTTGAACATATTTTATTGATCAAATATATATGAGAAACATATATATCAAATCATTGCACCTGTGATTCAGAAACAAGGCAAAGCCCTATTCAAATACCTCTCGCATAAAAGACAATATTCAGTATAAAACTTAGACCAACAATATGATGAAAAACGAAACAAAAACGAGACGGATAGTTAGGCAGTGTACGTCTATGAATGAAAAAAATTACCTTGTTGCTCTTGCTTTACTTTGATTTTAATTCATATCTGGGTTATTTGAAAAGTAGACATTTTGTGCAAAAAAAATGCGCAAACTGTTTTGCACATAAGCGCTTGGTTTTGGTTTCCACACAAATATATGACCAATTAATTTGCCGGTGGAACATGATTAGTGTTTGATGGAACGTTTGATTTGTGTGACCAACAAGTCAATAACATAAAAGCAATATAGGTTAAACCACACATTATTGCACATAATCATTCCATGATAATATGCTACCAACAAATTTGATATAAAACTTACAAAACTGTTTGTTCACCTTTTTACGTTGCTGCTTCGCTATTGCTTCGTTTATCTGGCCCAACTAATGGTTTGGTGTCATCCAATGTTGATCTTAGTTTATGCAAAGCATCTGGTGGTATAACGAATGCACCGTGAGTTTCTATCGGATCGACATCGAACTTCATATTTATATGTATGCTCTTTTTTTACTTCAGGGCACCCTCCTCTTCAGTATACTATGAATATATATTCTGCCTAAATGTTACATTCCTGGACACCGATCATTTTATCTTGAGCCGGGCCAACAGTAAGTATCACGAATATTGTTTCACACGTTTCGGTTGTACCATAACTAAAAATGAGTGTTACGAATGCTGTTTCGTGCTTTTCCGTGTAATATTATAATTGAAAAGGCGTTACGAATAGTGTTTCATAAGTTTTTCTTTGTTTTATAGTAATGAACTAAGTTTTACAAATATTGTTCCACACATTCTTTTTTTTCTTTGTGCTATAATGATTACCTAAACGTTATGAATATTATAAACATACATTTTTCCTTGTAATAAAATATTAAGTAAGTTTTACAAGATATTGTTCCATGCAGTTACATTTACATTTACATTCAGTTTAATTTAGCACATTTAAAACAATTGGAACCTTTTGCGATCCATTTGTCCATAACGGCAATGCATTGTTCTTGGCAATCATGGCATCACGCGCATGTTAATGTATGCGCGGAATGATCTACTACCAACATGCTGTTGGGTACTACTTTCTTCCCATGTAGATATGCCCCTGATGGGTATCATGGACACTAAACAAAGTAACCCTAGCACGTTCCCCTTACTACGTGAACTCGGTAAGACAAAAGAAAATGGACTAAGTGCTCGCGGGAGCAGCGTTACCCAGGGCATGTTAGTAGTGCTGCTACATGTCAGGGGCACTGGTTTGCCGGATGCCAAGTCAGTCAGACTCCTACCGAACGATTGGTTTTGTTGTGTTCAGGATGACGCACGCCTCCGAGGTGCTCTGTGCTACTAACATGCTGGGCAATGCAGCTCGCGCGAGCATTTTGTCCATGGCCCATGCCCGGAACCGTGGTTCCACCCAGTCCCGTTTCGACTTTAGGTACTATGTCAGCCCCATAGTTCCAGCCCACAAGCATTCCGCGAAATAATCCTCCGGAACCGTGGTTCGAACCATTCCCGTTTCGACTCCAGAAATGTCAGCCCCACAGTTCCAGCCCACAAGCATTCCACGGGATAACCCTCCATCTATTGACATAAATGTCACAAATCAAACCTAATATAGGCTGGTGAGCCAGTCGGCTAATTGTATTTACAAATAAAATATGTTTAAACGTAACCTGTGAAAGTGTCGGTATGTCTTTCTCAAACTTGACAAAGTGCACTTTCAACATGACGGTCAACCGCCATTAAAATTGAAATGCTGCGTCACGCCTTTTCGTTAGGTTAATATATCCGCGCCATTTGGAGAAAAGTCTGGCATTGATAGTGAAAAATGTTTTCAGTTTAAACGCTCAAAAGTATCAAAATTTATTTACTCATACTTAGGAGGACAATAAATATGGTGAAAACTTATGAATTATACCATCGAAACAAAGATTACAAGAAAACAATTTTTTTTGTTTGTTCATCTGGTGTTGCTATGGCCCTGTATGGGCATATTTGAGCCACGCGCCCTAAAACTTCCTCCGTGTATATTTAAATGTCGAAGATTCAGGATTTGTTTTGGTTTAACCATTGTTTATGGTAATGACGGTAATTAGAGTTTGAATTAATGTTGAAATTAAATATAAGTAATGAAGTTCGTTTGAATCGCGGTTATGGGAGTATGGCAGTCAGGCGGTTTCCAGTATGTAAAAGAAAAATTAAGAAAGTGTTACGAATATTGTTTCATATAAAGTTGTTCTTTGTAAAAGAACGATTAAGTTAGTGTAGCTTCAGTTCTTATTGAACGTTCTGTTTGCAAATTTAAAACGGATTGCATCAAGTCGCGCCAAATCACAAACAAGAAAAGCACGAGTGGCAACCTACTTTGTCTGGAATGGCGTGTATACATACATACATACATACATTCATACATACATACATACATACATACATACATACATACATATATACATATATACAGACAGACATACAGATAAATAGACATGCGTACGTACGTACATACATACATATATACATATATACAGACAGACAGACAAATAGACATGCGTACGTACGTACATACATACATACACACATACATACATACATTTCGATGCTTCCAAAATCAAATGTATTATAAATTTCAAGTTCCGTCATTCATGACATTTCTGTTTACTTCTTCTATAGAATGTAACTCGGATTAACTGAACTTTTCTTGTATCAAATTGTCTGTTTTCGTAAAAGTAGCATTTCTTATTAGAAAAATTAGAATAGCCGTAAACACCTGCACTTTTGTACAACTAATTATTTGTTTCTTGGACGTTTATGTATCAGTACCAATTCAACAAGAAGTAAAAATGTTAAACGACGGACATTTCACTGACACCAGAATGAAAAAAGCCACATAAAAATTGATTTCTTACCGCAATATTTCAAAAACATGATTGCCATTGAACCCCCAGCACACCCGTATACCACCCGATATTGCGAGATCCCTCGTCCGTCAATTCCAGTCAGAAATACAACCCAAAACTCTATTCGATATAACATTACCCATTTCAGCTGGGCGACTGGTGCCGAAGGTTGCAGGTTCGAGTCCCACTCGTTCCGAACATAAAATATACCAGAATTGATTAATGAAACGCCATGTTACATCAAGAATAAGTTTTACAGTCCCTCACTGAACGATTTTTCTACATACATCACAATTTTCTTCCTAAGTCAATATTCCGAATTCTGTATGATCGAAAACGGTTTTGAATGCAATAACCGATAGGGCGGACCGTTGATCACTTATAATGTATCACAACTCATGTACACACATTTTTAGTATTCGCTGAATGTGTGCATACATTTATCCTTTGCGTTGCAATATTTTGTGCAGATGTGTGTTCTGCACTTATCAGTTAGAACTACAAGTAGGTGGCCCCAATGATAGCGGATGTTATTATCCTTCATTGGAGTCTTCCTGACTTATCCCTGTTGCTTATACTATCTTCATTTGTTTAAGTGTGTGTGTGTGTGTGTGTGTGTGTGTGTGTGTGTGTGTGTGTGTGTGTGTGTGTGTGTGTGTGTTTTAATTTTTCTTCTTTTTTTTTTCTTAGCACTTTATGTCAACAATGTTTACCGATATTTTTGTATGTATATGATCTGTAATTCTTGACGAATAAAGAGCTGGAATCTGAATCTGAAAGGCGCCTTTGTGTGCACCACGAACATTTATAACTTAATGTTAATTTCTGTTTCATGTGAAGATGAATCAATCCCCGGTAATTTTATACTTTATGCGCCACTGGGAACCGTACAGTGGAGCACAAGGTCACAACTTTGTCCAAATGAGAGAAAAGGTTTGAATCCCATCGACTATTGGCGAAACAGTAAGTACTCCTAATACCACACACACGCACACAATACATACATGCATACATACGCACAAGCATATACAGACAGACAGACTGCCTGACAGACAAGCAGACAGACAGGCATACATACATACATACATACATACATACATACATACATACATACATACACACATGTACATACAGACAGACATATTGATTGGCCGGTCGGTTAGTTGCGAGATCCTTGCCATAGCCCCAGAGCAGCCATAAGTTAGCCCGGACAATAAAATACAAAATGTCAAAATGTATGTCAATATTGTGATTTTAATTTAAACATATTTATCTATCCTGGGTTGCCTAATAGTACATCAAGATACTAAAAAATTGGCTCTCCAGTCAATATTGTGATTATATGTGTCCGTGTCTATTTCAATACTGGTATGTGAAAAGATTGCATTTTCCATATTGTAATTTCATTTTTTAATGACAAGAAAAAGAAATATGAGACAAAGCAAAATATCTGGGTTGGCAGACACAGAAAATTGAGTAATATTTACAAATGAACAAGTGAAGCAAAATAATATTTAAAAAAAAAAACATACGCCGACGTAAAACACACAGTAGCACTTAGCACAATGACCATGTTGGTGTTCGGCCAATCTTACAAACTGGTAAGCAATGCTTCTTGCGTTTTACAAATATTGACAACTTGAAAGAAGTTTCCAGTGCCATCATAATATATCATGCGCTATGTCAATTTGCGATAGACAGATAAATACATGTAGATGTTTAACAAACTACATGTTTTTATCATTAATCATTTTTTTCTTTTCGAAACGTGTTTAATCTCTTCTTCTTCTTCTTCTTCTTCTTCTTCTTCTTCTTCTTCTTCTTCTTCTTCTTCTTGGTGGTGGTGGTGGTGGTGGTGGTTTTGTTCTTGTTTTTGCGTTTTTTCCAAAGTCATTTGCCGATCTTGTTTGTCCATAATATTTGTCACTACGCATATTTATAAACACAAATAAATGTACATGTGTTTCTTGGCATTTTCATCATTGAAAAAGCACATATGTTGAAGAAAGTGAACACAACACCAAACAGGCCCATATTTTCAAAATTTATAATACGTGCCTTTGTGTGTCAACACTTTAGATTTATAAATAACAGTCATATACATATATACATATATCTATGTCTGTCTGTCTGTGTCTGTGTGTCTGTGCGTGTGTGTCTGTGTGTGTGTGTATTTGAGCAATATGTCTGATATACCTTTACAGTTTCTTACGAGACAATATTTTATGGGTAAGAATCGGCAGAAATATTCAATGTTCCGCTAGGTCTTGGCCTGCTTTGTCAACAGGAGGTATGCATATCAATTTCCCGCCACAACTGCATACCCGCTTGTCCGAGTAACCCAAGTCTCGCCGAGCTAGAGACGGGCCACAGCCAGTGCGAGGAAGCGGGATATGACTAACATTTTGGAAATACAGAATACTTAGTGTAGGTAATTGGAAATTAATTCTTCTAACCAACTTAGGAAGCACTAAATGAATATCACTTTGGTATTTGTAACTTTAGATTTCTCTAGAAGACACCGATTTTGTGAGAAAGAGGTGTCAAGCCCTGTCTGTGACAGTGATATTCCCGTGTGTCCTCCGTGATTGACAGACGTGAACCCCGTACTTTGTGGCGGGAAATTAGTATGCATGTCTCGTAATCTATTCACATAACTCTTACCTGCCCATCATCAGTAGCAAGAAATAAGGAACTATTTGTGCCAGTAAAAATATATATCTTCCAACACCGTGACATATTTATGCTTTGAGACATTGAAACGGGGAGAAGAAACCAATCATAGCACCACTGCTGCTGTCTGGAAAAAGTGTGCATTTTCTAGAGCACCTGTCTGTGCGGTGGAGCTGGGGTACGGCACAACTACCACAGTTGTCCACAAGGGATGTCCTACGCCCCTATTGCTATTTTAAGCAAACTTTTCTAACGACATGGAATCTATTTTTAAAAGGTCTATTGCACGTTGTGGTTCCGTATCACGTGTACATGGGTGCAAACTAAAATCTCTGGTTGTGTCTATCACATCTATATGTTTTTCTCCTTTCCTTCCTTTTCCCTTCTCTTCCCTTCCCTTCCCTGACCTGCCCTGCCCTGTCCTGTCCTGTCCTTTCCTTGTCTTTACTTGCCTTCCCTTGCCTTACTTCCCATTCATTACATTTCATTTCATTTCATTATTTTTACGGAACAAATATTCAACAAGGTATCACAAGATTGTATTACATAATTATGAGATTGTCACATGCAGGATATATATATATATATATATATATATATATATATATATATATATATATATATATATATATATATATATATATATATATATATAAACATATTGGCACCCTGAGTCCCTGTTATACATATGTTTATAATTGTTGACCAGTGGCCAAGGAACTCAGGCCGTTTGCCACATACATTACTGATACACAATGAGCCCCTGTTATTCCCGAGAGTCACAATCAAGTTAAAGTCGTCACATCAGTTCAGTACATTGCCGTTTCCGTAGATTAATGTTGGTTTAAACATATTTATTTCAAAAACGATTGGAAAACAGGCACCATGCCTATATAAATTCCTCTCGTGGGATAAAAATGTAAATGTTTACAATTATTGCTGTTGAAATACAATAAAACTTCTTTTACAATCAGGAACAATAGTAGATGCAACGTGTATAACTCAGTCACTCGGTAATTAAGTGTTTCCATATTATGTGCAATAACAGTAAGCATGTAAAAAAGGTAAAAGAAAGAAGCACAAATCACAAGACAACACAGTAACACGGACATAACAATAAAGATAAAGAAGATTAGACGGGTGACATATAAGGGAAAGATAGAGGGACTTCCAGTTGCTAAGTCACAAATATAGATGCAATAACCTATGATGGCATAGCAATATTGAAACTTAAAACTTTCTTCTGTTGATCGGGACTACATATGGTTTTGTTAATTTAAGGTGGTTTGAATCTTCCTGATTGAAAAATAAAATGTTGAGTTGCTTCAAAGATAATTTTGTTGTTTGCTGTCGAACAATTATTACCTCCATGCAATCCGGTATTTAGAGTGAAAGGTGCCACTGGTATGATTATTAACTGTAATCTGTTTCTTTGTACAATATAATTTGGGCATTCAAAAAAATAATGAAAAGACGTTTCAGCAGGCGCACCACATGTGCAGGTAGGGGAACCTACTAATCCTATTTTATACATGACTTGATTCAACTGGATGCAAATCATCCTGATCCTAGCATATAAAATATTCAGATTTCTAATAGTAATGTAAAATAAGTCAATAGTTTTCGGTTTGCCTTTATCCAATTTACGTTGAAATGATTCTGCATTTTCTGAATTACGAACAGCAGATGACAGCATACTCCAATGTCGAATAGTAGAAGGATATTCCAATGTCGAATAGTAAAAGGTTGACCAACATAAACACCCGGGGATAATACTACGATCTGATCTCCGATGGAGCGATCATATAGATCCTATCATTGCTAAAGCTTCTAAACAACTTAATATCATGAAAAGTTTACAGTACCAACTGGATAGAAAACCCTAGAAATCATAAACAATCATCCATTCGACAGCTCATGGAATGTGGAGTGCGGTCTGGGTTGGCTGGGATCACACAGGGCGCCTCACAAAGATTAGAAAAGTGTTCAGCTGGCTGGTGCTCTTGTCATTTCTGGTGTCATGCTAACCACTCCAAACGACAAATTATATGAAGAAAAAGGTTTCCAAACTTTGGCTAAGCGTGGAGAAATAGAAATTTAATTCAAATGTGTAAAATTACTCACAACTTAGCTCCAGAGTACCTAAGTGAAATCATTCATTCCAACCAAAACCAGTATTCCTCAATGAATTCAAGAAACATATATTCGAAAGACCCCCGCTCAGTTAAAAAGATTGAATTATACTATGCTGGCAATAGATATTCTTTTGTTATTCATGCAAGACTCCGGATGGGCTGCATCCAGCTGAAAGCCCATTCATGCACCATTGGTTTGTGAGAATCCGCAAACTGTTGCTGTGGTCAAGATGCAGAAGACACCTGGCATTAATTTTTCGTCTATCCTTTTTATACTATCCAACGAGATAACCTACATACAAACATTTCTTATCTTGCTCCTTTCACTTCAGAAACAGTTTTGTTTGGATCACCAAAGTGTACATCTGAAAACAACAAAATCGTTTTTCCGGGAGTTCAAGAATACATTGGGAAAACTAAACGCTTACAGTACTACGCTGTAACATGACTTGCATTTTTGAAACTTAGCGCGGCTATTCATTTTGAAAAGCTCATATTTACAGTCGTCATGGGACCCCATCTATCGCCGCATGGTTGATGAGCTTCGTCGCGTTGGTGTGGTCATAGAACGATGCCCACAGCCAGCTCTTCTGTCTGGCTCGTCGAAACTGTGGCGTCTTCCTTAAACTTGTTAGCCCGCTGCAATGCTACATTTCAATTGAACGATTGGATTACAATTCATGTCATGAGGGGATGCGCCGGGCAATGTGACGTCTTGTCTATCCTGTATTATTGTCTACTTTCTGCAAGAGGGGTTAATATAGGGCCTAGCCCTCCTCCCCAATTGTGTTCCATGACAAACATTGTGTATACATGTGACAATTGTACATTTGTATTATCATTGAATAAAATGTGGTGGCTAGACACATTACTCAACTCATATCGAGCTGTGATTTAGTTTTGTGTCCTTCTAAAAATGTTTATCTGCTGATCCCGCCCCTTCCCCCTCCAAAGCTGTAGAAATTTATGAATTCTTCTTCTGCTTTGACATGTTTATTCAGGTGCTATATATAGGTTAAAAGGCACAAGTAATTGACTTTATTGGCCTGTGACTGGATTAACATGCATCTTCAGGCAGAAAGGGCAGCTGTGCATAGAAATGCTTGAACCGGTCAGCTGACTTCCTAATGCTAAATTAGAATGCAAGTAGCACCTCATTAGATACTTTTTTTCCATTGGTACTGAGATTACTGTCCCTAATACACAGTACAGAGAGTCCCTACAATTAGGGACTGTTTGTATGAAAACAAGCGCCTTCGACTGTGCCCAGGTAACAAATTAAACTGACGTCAAAGGAATTAATGTGTAAAAGGGGCAAGGGCATCCATTTAAAACATTTTCGAACAAATGTCTATTTATGCCAAACTTCAGAAGTCCTTGTCAGGTGACCAGGGGTTATACAGATAACTTGTGGTTAGATATCCATGGCTTATATAGGTGACGACGGCTTTTGACCCAGGATCAAGTGAGAGTGGTTTCACTTTCAGAAATCTGGGTCGAGTCCTGGTTTTATGACTCTAGCTTGTGGACCTTGAAGGTGAACTTGATGTGCCTGTAGGCTGTAAAACGGTGCATTTCTTTTCAATTATTGTGTAGCTATATCCATGTTGTGGTTTGTGGGTTGTTGTTTCGTTCCTTACTTCATGTGTGAACTGGTGACAGCAAAATACCACTGCCCCAGGAATAGTGCCGAAACAAGGGAAAAGAAAAAAGGTGAAATCCAGTGTTGAAAAAAAGAAGCAGCATTGAATACAATAGCAAGTATATTCCACAGCCGACATGGCCTTAATCAGCGAGAAAAAGAACAGCTGAAGAACAGTTGGCAAAATATGTAAAAGCGAACAAAAAGATGTGGCGGTGCAGGCGTAAGTACAGGATCCTTATCTAGTCGAAATCTGTGGCGAAATTCAACATCGTCGTACATAATAAATGGGTCATTTCTCGGACGAAATGTACGTTCTTGGTGAATCAAACACTCCACCATTTCAAATTGATCAAACCAGTCCAGAAAGTCTACCATAATACACAATTTGCGCTCTTGTTTTTGAACACAAATATGGGACTCCTTCTTTTCCCTGCCCTGGTCACATTTAACCACGGCACCACCCTGGGTTACAGTTCATAGGCTAATTGAGTATGGCTTCATTATGACCTCAATTTCTGAGAGTGACCCATCTGTTGACTCCGGGCTTTAACTAGGACTTAAGAGGGGTTCAAATTGACCACAGGTTGATTTCAACTTCTGAAACTAGGCATTTAACCAAGGTATAACAGAAATATATGTGTGGTTCCGTAACCCGACCGCACCCTAGTGAAAACGGGCGACCCGTCATAAATTTTATGAAACAAAAAATTCAAGTTGCCTGTCACTAGTAAAAATTGATTGACCGTGGCTGAAAGATTTTGTCGAGAAAGTGGCTGTTGTGTGCCGTTATTTTGCGGTAAAGTAAACTCAAACACAGCATTTTATTTCTATTTGTCTGGAGGGTTAACTAGGGCCTGGGAGACTGCATAGCCACGGTTGTTAGGTGATTCATGGACTTCTCGTTAATAGGTCCATGGGTAATCGTTATCTTAATGTTTCGCTAGGTTCCAGTGTCCATTCTCCGAGTAACCAGGGCTAACGGTCGTTAAAGTTCTTGCAAAAAATTACTTGCTATCTTAACTTTAATATGCCTGCTCGGTTGTGCCTGAAGCAGTTATCATCCCTAGTTACAAATCCAAATCCGAGCCGCCAAAATCAGTTGGTGAGCATGCACCATTCTGAACACGGCGCAATGGATTGTGTGACGGTCACACAAAAATACATTTGATTTGGATGTCAAAGTGAAGCGCGGCCACAGCATCTATCATACCATTATTGATGCTCTGAAATATTTGTGAAGTATATACTTTTGGCGTCATATATTATAAACCCTGTAAGATCGTCCCAATTCTATCCTCATTGACAAACCACTGGGTGCGGAATCCGCAATTTTTAAAATAGCAGCCAAGTGCCTGAGGGTAAGCCGGTTGGATATTCCAAAGAGGTGGTATCCAAAATATATGTATGATTGGTGTTAAGGGAAGGTTAATTTGTCGAATGAATGTAATATACAGCATATAATGGGACTTTTTCAGAGTATGCACCACCTGAAAATGTAAATACAACGCCGCAAAGTTATCAGTTGTGGGCAGCGGTGGGCCCCAGAATAGGGATTTTGTTTCAGACACTTAAGTCGCCCCCAGGCTATCAAGTAAGTAACAGCACCAGCCGGACCTGCCAAGCGCTTCTTCGGAGTGAAAGATGCAGCTTAGGGGAGATGGTTGCCCCGATAGTGGATACAGGTCCAAAGGTACCGGCGGGTTTTTATATAAGTGGTAATCACTTAAAGATATTGCGTTCAGGGGAAAGCTCTGTCATAGAAACGTGTGTGGCTCTGATCCAGCAATCTTGGATATGGTTACAACCATTATTGATCATGATTAAAAGGAAATGTTCTTATTTAATACTGTTTTAGGTACATCAGCGAGCGGTGGCTTCCAGGAATCGGCAGCTGTATCAACCAAACATTCGGCGATCCCTTTATCGGCCTTCATCTGGGTGTGCCTCGCCTGGCTGGTGCTTGCTCTTGGTAAAACGAACACTTGGAACGGATTAAGTTGAAGTCGATAAAACGTATAATGGGTGTTCTGAGTCGAGTCATTTTTTGTAAACTGCATTTGTTGTAATTATTGTTTTCGACTGTAGGCCTAGCCCATTGTATCTACCTAACGCGGACGTTGGTAAATTCTGCTTCAAACTACTATGAGAGGCTTCTTACACAAGGTATGTAAACATATCTTCAAGTATTCGAAGATGTTTTCAAATACATTAATCATTTCTTAATATTTAGAGCTGTACAAAAAATTTAAAGCGGAAATTTGTGATGAAAGAAGAAAGAGACAGAGAAAAATGAAAAATGCTGAAACGAAGAAAGAGAGAAAGAAAGAAAAGAAAGAAAGCAAGAAAGAAAGAAAGAAAGAAGGAAATAAAGAAAGAAAGAAAGAAAGAAAGAAAGAAAGAAAGAAAGAAAGAAAGAAAGAAAGAAAGAAAGAAAGAAAGAAAGAAAGAAAGAAAGAAAGAAAGAAAGAAAGAAAGAAAGAAAGAAAGAAAGAAAGAAAGAAAGAAAGAGAAAACAGCCTGTTAGAGTATGTCATTAGGTTATAACATATGGGAAATAAAACCTTTGCTGTTTTATGATTGGTAATAAAGAAATCCCAACACAATTAAAATGTATTCTTGACTTCCTACAGAGAATAAAACAAGTTTACTTATTGATATTGTAGTCACCAAAATCAAATTACTATGTTTATGTTGATAGGACACATTATTATTGTGCCACCGTTGCTTGAATAGTTAGTCAAGATGGCTGCCACCATAGTGATTAAGATTACTGTTGGCAAAAAAGAAAGGAAAAAAAGAAAAGAAAAAGTAGAGTAAACCTTTGGCTATTACGCCTATACACGAAAACGATAATTGTGGTATGGGTCGTGAAAATCTTCAAATATTTCTGTGAAATTCAAAAACAAAAAACCAAAAGTTAGTCGTTTTGAATTTTGCAAGGGTTTATATCCTATCGACATATGACAGAGGAAAAACATAATTTTAGTGTAAAATACCGATCCCCTCAGAAAAAAAACGCCCCCCCCCCCCCATACAAGAAACGGCCCCTCGCTGCAATTGATATATAAAGTACAATATAGTGATTTATTTGTAAACATTTTGCTGCGTCGTCCAGCAAGTGGTTCGCCAGTGGTCGCAGGCAATACCGTGGTCTGATAGCCAAGTTTTGTCTGGAAAGCAACCATCAGTTTGCTTGAAATATCGTAACATGTTTTAGCGACTGAAATCAATGCTCTAAGTATAAGTTCCATTAAGCATATCACAATATGGGATTTTTATGAACGTTTCGCCTGATTAAACGTAACATTAAGCCTCATGAGTGGTCGTGTGAACCAAAGTGAGGAAATGTGACTTGTGAAGTGTCCGTAAAATTTAGCACACCTTTGGCGTAAATCAGATCAAAGATATTTTGCGCAGGGTGAACATGAATACCCACTGGTCAAACTCATTTAAAACTGATCTGTATATCGCTCAACTGATGTCGGAAGACGTAATATTTGTTGCACTTTTGTTGTGAAATGTTTGGTGTAAAGTACACGATTGCTAGTTATATTTATGAACGGGCTGGGCTGTCAGTGGATACGATCTCACTGATTCATTGAAGCACACCGAGCGATTTACCATGACATAAAATCAAATATTTGCTAAACAATTTCTTATTGAGAAAACCATTCTTGACATTGCACGGACATACGCAGGATCATAGGTTCAATGTCACTGCGCAAATCATTCTCCAGTACTAAGCGATTCGTGAAGCACGTTCATAAATGACATTATTCTCACGTTCACATCAACTTTTTCCGAAATCAAACAAAATGTCCATAATTGTTGGATGGTTGTTTCTTTCGTCCAATAAGGGCTGATTTTGTTTAACTAAATCAATTATATACTAATCATAACAAAATTCGCGATCATCTGAATAGTTGTGATGATACCCGATTGAAATTCCTCGCAAGAAAGACCTCTCATTCTCTAATACATGGACGAGCATGTTTTTTAGAACACTGCTGCCGGGCAACAGCCTTCCCTCGGCGTGCCTTGGCCCCACGGCGCAAAGCCCGCCGAGTGATGCTGTTCATCCATGCAGTCTCTAACTACAGACTGAACGGGCTCAGCGCTTCGTAGGTAATTTTTCAGGCAACGAAGACACGAAATATGAGCCGGCAGTACCCCGTTGTACTGTCTGCACAGGTATGCATGCTCTCACTCCCACCTCCACACTCCGAGCTTCCAACATGACTGTTGAAAAACATTGCACATTGATTTCCAGTCAAATTCCTGGCCCTGCTCCCAGTCAACAAAGACAATCCTCCGCCATGATACGCCGCACTGATGGATATATCGCGGGTATCACTAACAATCGTAGTCGTAAAGAATACTTATTCCAAACAGATGCTCATTCCTTATTGTGTCAAGATCATTATGTGTCTCATTATAATAATTATAACTGTTGAAATAAGTGCATTGTTTTAAAGCGGCTTGCTTTTGCTGGAACAACACATTTACCATGTTTGATAAAGGGATCCGTCGCTATAGTCAGATGCTTTCTTGTTGAGTGATACCGGCCAAAACAGGGCCGTGTTTAATATGAATGTCACGTGTATGCTTGGCTCATATGACACGTGCGTTGCTGTCTGCCAAAGTTAGAGGAAATCCTTTAAATGATAGTTTTCTGGAGTTTTTACGTTATAGTTGCTTTCATATGCGTCAACGTTGATATGCATGACATATTACTCAGTCGTTTATATGCATGTATATACCGTCAGTCAGCAAGATCTGCTTTCGGAAATGAGATCTCCCTTACGTTTTCCGCGGTTTACTTGTGTGACAATTTTTTATTTGACAGTGAAACATTTTGGGCCATTGAACAAAAGCAAACGGCAAAATTGCAGAGAAAAATGTTTATATCGAATCCCACCTTTGGTAATACAAATAATTATCTGGTACTTGGAAATGGTAAGTCTAAACATTTTTTTATGGCTTCCACAAATTTTCATCACCAAAATAAAACCATGATGGAAAGCGCTAACCTGTTTTTTAAAGGATTTTATCCTGGGTGTTGGAGCATTCTAAATTATAAGTAACACTTGTGCATAAGTAGCTTAAGCCCAAGATGGTTAGATTTTTAAACTAAACAAAAACAGAAAAGCAATAAAAAAAAAAGTAGGACCCCTGTGGACACTTCTTGTGAGTCTCGCCGGGGTCAACAGTTTAATCTGCTGCGGGGGGTATTATATTGATCGAATCATTCAGTTTTCACGATCATTGGGCCATTACTCAACTGAAATGGAGCTTACTATTGGCGGGAGATAAAGGCCTCTCATAGCAACTGGAAATGATTAAATGTGGACCACCAGATCGGACTTCCCCACATTGTCTGGCTGCTTGGCGGTGGAAGGTGCCGGGGAGCATTGCAGGATGGTTTTCAGAAGGCTCAGGCTAGTTGTGGTTGTGGCCACAATATTATACCTTGGTGGCGCTGCGGGTCAGTAGAACTTGTCTTTTAATCAGAACTGCACAATTTTACAAACATATCCACTTTATATATTTTATTCAAGCATAAAAATGGAACACAGAAAGTACACATTTTTGTGGATACTATTTGAAGCTGATCATCCTATTTTTTCATGAAAATGATGACTTGTCTGGCTGTAGCTCTAGTTTTTAAAATGTGCAATTGTTTCCTAGCACCCCTTTCATGTGAAAATGGGTAAATTCGACACGGAGAATAAAAACGAACAAGCAATAACCTCATGTATCCTCTAAGGCGTACATATCACGTTTGTACAGAAGTTTTTGTCATAATGACCACCAATACAATGCTTGAACCACAACCAATTCTGTTGGCAATGCTGACAAATCAAAACCTGGTGACAAGATGAATATGGTGTCATTTTATGTTGGTTATTTTGAATGCAAATTGAACAATATGTGAAACATTCTAAATTTAACATTTGCAAAGTGACACAGTTTGCGTAGTGTCAACCAAGGTGTATGAAAGTTTAGAGCTTTTCATTGTATCTTCCTAACGTTACCTTTAAGACATTTCCCCATTCAAAGGAAAAAACAAGATTAAAAGTGTAAATATGCAACTCAAATGTGCTTAGTACAATAGTCTTCAAATGATGCGCAAAATTTGATGTATCTGCCAACTGTTTGACTAATTGGTAAACGGTACTACTTTCTCTGTTTTTATAAAATTCTGAAAAAAGAATGGGCCTATTCGGTATCTGGTGGCTGTAAGCTGTTGTGGCTGTGAAATCAGCTGCTCACACGCTATACTCCTTGGAAGCGTCTTATTTATTTTTTTGTTTGCTTTTTTTTTCTTTTTTTTTCCTTGCGCCCATCCCCGAGTTTCGTTCCCGTACTCACAACCCCATCGTTTTTTACCCTAAAGTGCCAGAGGGTATTGTCGTCCCCTGCGTCTTCTGTCTGTCCGTCCGTCTTGTCGACGGTACCGCGATATCTCAAAAAATATTCACAGTAGCTGTACTAAATTTTTGTCACAAAAGGACCTTATGATGGACAAGGTTCCTATCGAAAACCAGCTTCCTCTGCTTACTTTACAAAATTTTTATCAGAGAGGTATCTTAAATTGGACCAGGTTCCTATTTAAAACCAGCTTCGTCTGATTAATTTTCAAGTTTTTATGAAACTTTTAATGTATTTATTTGAAGGCCGTTTGGGTGGCGTCAACTCTGACGACGTTACCACGATATCTCAAAAAGTATTGACCACAGCTTTCCCAAATTTTTTTCAGAGATGCATCTTATAATGGATCAGGCTCCTTTTTAAATCTAACTTCATTTTTGTATTTATAAACTTTTTATGAAACTTTAAAGTATTCATCTTTTAGGCTGTCTGTGTGGTGCACAAAGGGACGACGTTACAATAATATCTCAAGAAGGATCCAACGCAGCTTCCCCATTTTTTTCTGAGATGCACATCATAGTGGACCACATTCCTATTGAAAACCAGCTTCTTATTATTTTTAAACTTGTTATTGTATTTGTGTCTTTTTGCCCAGAACCACTTCCTAGTAGTCAATATCCTATTCCGCAGTTCGAACTCTTTACTCTCCATAAGCTAACCTGTCCCTGTCTAACCTGTATATATATGGAATTACTGTTGTCTATATTGCACACGTTCCTCTGTAAAATTTTGACATAGGCTGTATCAGCTCAAATAAATTAAAGGGTCTTCAGCGTGTAACTACTCAACATGTTTCGGAGTCTTTTACCCGTACACGTCTCTCTGAGTAGCGGCTCCTTGCCTAAGCTAAATATTCAGCAAAGACAACCCACATAATAATGAATAAATATGAACGTGGCAATTGATGAATTAGCTAAATGTGTGAAGTTTTGCTTGTAAATGCAGAGCTTCATATCAAAGAAGAATACCTGTCAAACAAACCATAATTACCAAATTATAAAACTTTTGAAGTGCTGATTTAATGGCCGGCTGAGTGACGCACAGTACAGTGGTCTCTGTCACCAGAATTTGTCCCAAGAACACATCCAAAAGTGCTCCTTCATTTCATAGACAACAATATGGAAATTGTATGTAAAGTATTCTACTGCGAAGTCTAAAATAATGCATAATTGAGGAAAAAAAGCTTGTGGGCGCCGAGGGTAATCCGTTATCTGAACGCTATTTTCTTTTCTTTGTGTATGTGTGTGTGTCTGAAATGAACTTTTTTACTGTACCGTACATCAACAAATAATACGGCATTCTGTCAAGATACAATACAAACAACAAACACACACACACACACACACACACACACACACACACACACACACATACACACATAAATATAGCGTGGTACGTAATATGGCCATCGCCAAACCAACCCAATTATGACGACGCCCAGTAATACGCATGCGTATATATAAAGGATGCTTCTACAACGAGTTTCCCCGAATTTGTATACAAGCGTTTATACAATATATATCACGTAAAAATTTGAGCATAAATTGTGTGTGTGTGTGTGTTCCAGATGCTGCCTGTACATTTCCTACTAACGTCCAGGCCTTATGGTACGGCACAACTAACGGCGTTTCGCTGCTGCTAAAAAGCTCAAAATGGAATACAACGATTGGCCAATTGAGCAGCGAGATGGACTGCGACACGGCATATGACAGTAACACGGTCTTCCTCCTGCGGTAATGTGTGGTCTTCTCCAGTCAAGAACCATTTCACAGACAAAAAATAACTGTGCCCAATTAAGTCACAGATTGCATAATCCATACATTTTAATGTGATGTGAATTTAATTTTAAACAGTTTAACAGAATTTTTATTTCCATATTGTTGCATTAAATAAAGTTCATCACAACATACAAAAATTAAAAATCCCAATTACATAATGCAGTATGAAAACAGGTTACAAGACCCTCTTATAAGTTGTGCAATCAGATGACAGCATTGCACATTTTCAATACAGTCAGAACAAAGTTGCTAACAATTTCATATAGAAGTGTATGTTAGTTATAGGAAAAAGGTTATGATGTGTTCAAATGAAACTACATCCACTTCTTGTTGTGTATGTCGAGTTTCGTGGTGCAATGTGCTACTCTGTTACCCTAATTGGGTCTACAAAAAACAGGTGAAATGATTTACCTATTGATAAAGAACAACATTCTTATATCTACAACTTTAAATGCATCTGTTGCAAAAAATGAGATTAAGGCAGGTTTCATATAACTTTTTTTTCCGCAGGAGTGCTTCTAATGTGGCGACCTGATCGATTTGCGCCATATTCAGAACACATCTTCGGAAAGCTAGATACAAACATTCTCTCAGGACCGTGCAGTCCCCAAATTAAATGTTCTACCGTCTTAATTTTATTTTAAAAACTGTACATAGCTGCGGTAAATTATCTGCATTTAAACTGGTGGTCATTTGTGTTGATATAGCCACGTAAAAATTTAAGCAGAAATTTTCTCTTACTTAAGTTGAAGTAGTCGCTTTGCGACTGTGTCAAAACATTCAAACCATTCATTTTTTTTCAAAGTTATATTCACTGATTCTAGTGTGTATCTATCATATTTGAGAAGTCATAAGACCTTTTGAATCTGTTATTGGAAGTTTATAAAAAAGAAGAGTCCCATGTTTCAGATGATCATAAAACGTATATAATTACATTGTTATCCAAACAGGTTTTACACCTCACACCACAGTCCTTTTTTCAGATGACTCTGTAGGTTTAAGATAACTGAAAACTAAGTACAGTGGCTCTGATAATGCAAAGTATTTTAGGACAAGTGCTTCAACAAGACAATGTCCAGTTTTTCTTATCCCATCTGTTGAAACGGCTTTTAATACTCTGAATCTTTGGTACATAGTGTAATTCGTCTACTATTTGTAAATAAGTTCATGAGGTTTGTTTGTTTTTTTTTTTGTTTTTTTTTTTAACACGCCTAACATTACCGCAAAATCATTTGTCAATTTTGCACTTAAATAATTTGCAAACATGTAATTTGCACTTTTGAATATTCCTAATTCAGAATCCTACTTTTGGTTTGATTGCCTGTCAGTCCTGTAATGCTATGAAAAATTGCAAAATATTCATTAGAGTTAACAGACTGCTTTTTTGAAACTAAGATAGTAACAGATGTGTTATGTGGGCATTGTTAAATCTCTAATTCATGCAGTCCAAAACTAGTACCTGTAACGTCCGGATATTTTCCCATGGTTATTGATAAGAGGTCAGCACATCATATAAAAAAAGGTACGAGGAACGGGAGAACGGGAAAACCGCACGATAAGCTAAAACCCTGACATGTACATCTATTGTTTAGAACACAGCCATGAATATTGTTGTTGACTGTGTTAATCTAACTTATCAGGGAAAGTCCAAAATTAAAATAATAGTTTAGGCGTTTTAAAAAATTCTATTCCAATAAATCAAAGCTTTTTCAAAGTCAACAACAACTAAGAGTGCAGTCTTTTCATTTGGGTAATTAATGAGATTACGTATTGTATCTATAATAATAATAATAATAATAATAATAATAATAATAATAATAATAATAATAATAATAATAATAATAATAATAATAATAATAATAATAATAATAATAATAATTTTACTATCTGAAAAACTACCCCTTTACAGCGGAGGTACCAACTGTTCGGTATTGTCCGTGGTGGGTCAGACTAATTCATGCAATGAACATTAAATTGGTACAGGTATACAATGAACTCAAACATAGCACGGTAAGAAAATAAAAGTAAGTTCATACCGGTCTACCCAGGTGGGTTTCCAAGGAACTCACGCCTAAATTTCCACGCCTCTGTTGGAAAGATTTTTAAAATTTGGCCGAATAGGTTCTCTGCAAAATCGCTATGGTCACTTGCACATTCACCCAAAAACATGCAAAGTTTGGTTACAACAGAGGAGATGCAAAATTTGTACCATACACTTGTCTCTCAATTAGCGGTTAGCTCGTTTTCCATTTTTTTTTTCAAAGTACTTTATACAGATAACATTTAAAGTTGGACATGAGAACATAAAATGTGGTATGTATTCAACAGAACCATTACAGAGTTTGCAATCTGAACCTGAAATACGCGCCATCTTTTTAAATTTTTGCTTTTTGCCAAACGACCAGTACGGGCTTTAAACTTAAGTTGCGAACCATTTGAATCTTTCAAATTAAATAAAAACTTTGCACCAAAGGTAGATCTTTTCAAACACCGGAACCATTGTAGTGACACTTTGTCGTCAATATTATGCAAAAATGACAAAACATAACACAACATAACATACTGCAAACGGAGCTTCAAGAAAGGCTGAAGCCACTCCTCATTTTGACTTTTGAACGCCCTGTCCATACCAACATTTTTAGAATGGTGTGAATAGTATCAAAATATGGCCACTCAGACCGCATACCCGAATCATACTTTTGGCCCAGAGCCGATAAGACTTGTTTACACAGGCGTGTTTCTAATACACTTTATCACCTATGTAGCTATCAGATATGCTGGTCTTCGTTTTTTTAACTTTGGCTTTAGAACAAAAAAACAAGACATTTGACAGCCTAATTGTAACCCCAATTCAGCAAAAAAATATCTTTTTAACTTGTAATCTTTCTTACTTTTTTGGGGTGGGGGATTAAAGAAACTTTACAATGTCATTGAGTGATAGACAATATGTCAGTGCGATATGCTAAGTTTAACGTTTTTAATACTTTTTTTTTATATCAACCCAGCAAAAATTTGTAAAAATCAGATGGAAAGCGACCGGATCCTGGCCGGATTTTGGTCTTCTGCAAAAAGTAAAACAAAGTTTAGACTACTCGTGCATAAAATATCGACGGAAAGAGTTTGTGTTGTGGTTTTAAAAACTTTACAAAATATTATTATTGTGCCCGCATGTCAATGTATTTTTTCTTCTAGTACTCACTCATTGAGTAAAACTGACATGATATGGATTGTAAGTAGCAACACGTATGTATGCGATACAGATCATCTGTTGTATGTATTTTACTGTATCCTGATATGCTTTTATGTTACAATGTTAATTACTATGTCTATTGTAATTATAAATGCCATCCTCCTTCATTGTCAACGCCAGGTTGAAATATTTCATATTATTTTTATTTTGAAAATGAACGATGTTATGGAAGTTGTTGATGATACACTGACATTGATGGCAAGTCTGCTTCTGCTTCTGTCGGGTGACGTGCATCCCAACCCAGGGCCGAATCTTAATACTTATAACGATCTCGCCTTGTGTCATATGAATATACGCAGTCTTTCGCAGAATAAGTTACGGTGCATAAAAACGTCCATTGCACATTCTTACGATATTGTTGCATTAACGGAAACATTTTTGTCTGCTCAACATCGAGATGACGATTACATTTTGCCTGGTTTTCATTCTATTTTGCGGTTAGATAGAGCCAGTGGGATCGGAGGTGGAGTTGCTGTATATGTCTCACGTGCCCTGCGTGTTGAAAGACGCATGGACCTTGAAATTCCGGGTCTCGAACTTATGTGGGTCGAGGTTCGTTTGCATAACAACAAATTTCTACTTGGTGTTGTATACAGACCACCAAGTGCACCAGTGTCTTTTTGGAATGATTTGCAGGCAAGTTACGATCTTGCCAGTAGCGCCTCCAATGGCAAGATTGTCATGATGAGAGATCTCAATGCCGACCCATCGACAAACCATGGTAGAAAACTTAGTTCTTTCTGTAGTTCTAATCTTCTTACATTACATATACATGATCCAGCAAGGATAACTGAACAAACAGCTACTTGCTTGGATCAAATCATTACTAATATTCCAAATTTTGTTCGTCACACATCGATTCTCCCTCCTGTCGCGGACAACGACCACTGCACAGTTACAGCTCATTTATTGTTTAGGCATAAAAGAAACGATTCTTTCGAAAGGTTTGTTTGGATTTATTCTAAGGCAGACTTCGACGAATTCAGGAATACATTGAATGCTGTTAACTGGGACCCCTGTTTCGAAACGGACGACATTGATGAAATGTGTAAGTTATGGACCAGCACGTTTCTAAATATTGCTAGGCAGTGTATACCAACTAGAATTATAACTGTAAGGCAGGGTGATGCACCTTGGTACACAAGTCGTCTTCGTGCTATGAAACGAAAGGTTGATAGAATTCACAAAAAAGCGAAGAATTGTAGAACTTCTAATAAGACAAATCTTTGGCGCTATTTTCGGCAATTAAGGAATGCATACATTAGTGACTTGAGAGCTGCCGAAGAAGACTACTTTAAACGTCAGTTTGGCTTGATTAACTGCTCCAAAAAGAAAGGTAAAGGCTGGTGGAAGACAGTTAACTATTTTATAAAGGGAAAGCAAATTGTTAATAATCATTTATTGGTTGAGAACGTTGTTTTATCTGACAACAAGTCAAAAGCTGAAGCTATGAATTCTTTTTTCTTAAAACAAAGTCAGGTTGATGACACTTCTTTCCGGGCATCATCCACAACGCTTATTTCAGATAATAATAACACGCTGCAAAGTATATCCTTTGATGATGATGAAGTTTATTCCATACTTGCTTCACTTGATGTTAGCAAGGCTACCGGCCATGACGGTGTTAGCCAAGTCTTACTCAAGGAGGCTGCTCCTTCAATTGCTCCTTCGCTTACGAGACTATTCAAATCATCCCTCAACAAAAGTTTGTTCCCTTCCGATTGGAAAAAGGCAAATGTAACCCCAATCCCAAAAGGTGGTGATGCCAGTCTCTGT
>CAXHWN010001172.1:0-64000 GCA_964020975.1 Hermodice carunculata
GTTTTGAAAATGAAAATGAATGGGATAAAGATATACATGTGTTTTCGTTTACCACCAGAGAGATACTTAACGAGTCACTGGGATTCAGTCCATTTGAATTGATGTGTAGAAAATACTGTGGAGGTCCACTAATGCAGAAGAAAGAAAAATGTTTGGTCTAAATACAAGACGAACCTGTCTTGGAGTATGTGTCCCAATTCAACAAAAATCTGAGAAACCTTGTGTTGTGGCACAATCAAATCTGATTAATACATATGGTAACATGGTATCATAAGAAAGCCAGGGAAACAAGTTTTAAAAAAATAAACAAAGTATTGCTACTTTTGCCTTCGCATGGGAATCTGGTTCAGGCAAAATTTAGTGGCACTTACCTAGTTGAAAGAAAGTTAAATATTGTGGACTGCACGATATGTACACCAGATAGGACAAACACTAAACGGCTTTGTCACATCAACATGTTCAAGAGAATGAAAAACAATTTTAACCAGTCATATTCTTGTTTCCCCATCAGTTTTTAATGCCCTTCAGGAATACCCACAGCCATCTCTTTTTAACAGCTGCACACAAAACTAGAAACGGAAAACCCAACACTTTATTTTCCCATCACTATACACACACATCCATATGACTGGACAATCACTGGATTTCAATAAAGGAGAACTTGTTATACATCATCTTTCCCATATTAGGAGACTAGAGCACCGATGTATCAAATGTGCATAACACACATGTACATACACTGCATCAGTTTGGATAGGTGTGTAAGTCCCATAGTGGGTAACAACAAATTACTGCGCACTTGTGACGTTCAGATACTCAACTATATAGCGTCAGTTGTTTACGCCACGCAATAGCAAGTAGCTAACCGTGCTACGTTCGTGTACATATAAATGGTGTTAGTAGCCATTAAACGTTCAGTGCATGATGAGATCTGCCTAGGGTCGTAGCCAGCCACACTTCTCGGTAACAGTGCCAACATACCTTTGCTTTGTTTTGCCTTAATGTTAAAAGAATAACATAAACGAGGAACACCAATAGGAATTGTCAATGTCACTTTTCCAAAGAATGATGGAAATTTTAATGGGGATGATGAGAATGACCCATTGTGAAATGAGGACTTGAAATCTATTCCCAGTGTAAAATGCAGAACTCTGACATATTACGAAATCTTGATAGCAAAATCAGTCATTTGGAGCCTGCACAGCAAAGCTGATTTGGCAAATCTTAATCACGAGTTTGAACATTTATATTCAGACCAGCATGGTTGCCCCTCAATATTATATCATGATGTAGGTGTAGGTGATGCTGGTCCAATAAAGCAACAACTGATGAATCCTCTGAGATTGGCTGGAGTTCGAAAAGAAATAAATTACATGCCAGAAAATGGTATTTATTGAACCAACCCAGAGTTGCTGCAGTAGTCCTAGTGCATTGGTTCCCCTAATGGTTCAATGTGATTTTGAATGGATTATCGCCAGGTTATTTCTGTGACTAAAGATGACTCTTATTTGATCCATAGGCTGGGTAATAATATTGATAAGATAGGAGTAGGGTAAAGATTGTGTACATATTACTCACATGAATGTTTTGAGGTCATAAGTTCATTGGCAGAAATCATATTTATGTACAACCAGTTTGATATATTATGTACTCAATCCATTTTAATATTAATGCCACTTTTTATCAAATAGTAAGGTATGTGTTTTTAGAAATCATTTTTATTGTAGGTTAAAATACATAAAAGGGTGACAATTTGTAACCCGAATTTTCCTTATATGTCCATTTCTTTCCTTTCCCCAAGGAGGCAGATGTCTTATGGATGTGAAAATAATTGTTTATTTTGATTTGGAAACACCATTGAGTTCATTAAATGCTTTGCAGAGTCACTGAATTGGACTGGTTGTTGGGACGACTCTCATGAAGCTTGCAAGCAATGGAATAATGTTGAGTGTTGACCTACATTCATATGGGTATGACTCATTTCATTGTAAATAAAATGAAAGACCTGATGTGTTTCAGACAGGTCTCAGTGAATTTACATCTGTGACTAATTTGAACAACTCTGAAATACTGCTGAGAGCTCTCAGCAAAGGAAAGGAAAGCAGTTCCCTTCATGACTGAGAAAGGTGAATTCTGAGATCTGACAGGAGCTGGTGGAACTATGAGTGATTGCTATTACAAAGATACAACACCCGTGGACAGTGCCTTTGAGTGGACTGGAACATTTGGTGTTTAATTGTACCACGTTAGAACCAGACTGTACCACTGTGGGATTTAGATCAGCACCATGATCTGTATACCACATTTTGAGAAAACAGTGCCTCTATGCGAATGGGACTAGATTAATTGGCACCTTCTATAGGACTTGGAACTGTGGGACAGTTCCTGTGGAGAATATCTCTCACCAGGGGCTAGGATTCACCTGCAGTCAGTTAGTTTTTGGAGTATCAGCATGGCTAAACTTTTAATTTCATTTACCTACTTTGTATTATTTTTTTTTACTGTCAATATGTTGCCATTAGTAAAGTTATCTCATCAGTGATATGCTCTTTTGAGTTCTGCCACAATATTTTGAAGGTGGGCATCACAACACTTACCCAAACTCACTACGTGGGAATATCCCTATAAAGACCACCTACTGGACTCGGAAATGTGCTTTTTTTAGTTAAGTTGTCTCAATTTCGTATACAATTTGGCTCAGGATATATTGGAATTGGGCTGTCAATTGGTGGGCGTAATATAGAAATGGTCCTTCCATGGAGATAGCCTTAATTGGGAATTACAACTTAGAATTAAATATGAAATTTGCAAAAAATACGTTTAAATTTTAAGAAAGATTGACACAGATGAAGTATGTCACAGCTGCTTAGATTTTGAAAGAACCATGTATACGAACTCTACCTTTGCAAATGTTGAGGCTTCAGGATTCACTGGCTTCTGTCCCTCAGTGTTATGACCGTGAGTTTCTTGACTTGATACCTAGAGAGGTCAGTTATACAGATTTTGTTCAATGCGAATTTAAAACATAATTCTGCAATATTGCACAAAAAAAGTTAAAATATTCCATACTTTTTCTTGTCAAAGTTTAATGTAACATTAATCAGAAGTCTGAATTTATTTAAAATTCAAATCTTGATACAATGCGAATTTAAAACATAGTTCTGTAATATTGCACAAATAGTAAAAATATTCCATACTTTTTCTTTTCAAAGTTTAATGTAACATTTATCAGAAGTCTGAAGTTAATTTGAATTCAAATCTTACAACACCTCAGGGGCAATGTTTGAGCGTTTTTTTTTTTTAATTTGAATTTATCACATGGCTAAAGTTCTTCTATCTTACCTATTTGTTTAGATACAATTAGGTAATGTTACCGCTTCGATTGTACCATATAATTGAAAACCTACAAATAGTCTAGTAAGTCTTTACAATTACATAGTCACAGTGATGAAATCTGACTAAGTCCCAAGACGGCATAAAAGTGAACCCAACATTTCATGAGAGAGAGTCTGGTTCGGTTAAGCAGATCCACGTAACCAAGCGGGAAGTTCTGTGTTTCTTTATCAAATTATGTTCTGTGAGGACAGACTATTATTAGGGATTTTGGAATAAGCATTGATACAAAAGGTACCTCTTCATGTATTGCCATTTCAGAAGTCAGTGGCCTCTCTTCCTGAATGCACTTGTCTCCTTGGCTTGACCCCTGAGTAAACAGGACAGATAAAAAACTCTCTAAATACAGTTTCAGACCAAAAATGCTACTACTTACAATGAAACATTTCAAACCATTTGTGTGAAAAGTGAATGTTGCTGGTATTGCGAGTCTACAAATGATGAAAACTGAATCTGATAAACACTTCAATTTTATTACCAGGGATTATATAAGATATGATCACCTGCCACCATTCAGGGTATCACATATATATATATATATATATATATATATATATATATATATATATATATATATATACATATATATATATATATATATATATATATATATATATATATATATATGTATATATATATATATATATATATATATATATATATATATATATATATATATATATATATATATATATGTATGTGTGTGTGTGTGCATGTGATGTCATATATGGTTATGGAATATTATCTTTAATGTTGCCTCAAAGGGGAAACGTACATGTTACTGACACAATAGTATACTGTTCAGAAAAAAAAAATTACCCACATTTATAACACCATCATATTTTCAATATTAATGTTACAACACCAAAGTGAAGAAACAAATCCTACTCCTGATGGAGGAGAGGCAGTTATCCATAAAAGAGAATTGTTGGTTTCAAACAGGTCTTCTTAAACTTTGAAATATTCTTAACGAACTACACACTTTAGCTTTTCCCAAACCATATAGGCCTTACCACTTAAAACCCGAATGTCATTTCTTGTGCATGAGACAAAGAAAGACACATAGTGGCTCTGTTACATTTTGTTTTCCTGATCTGTCAGGTTACAGCAAAAGAAGAAAATAGGCCTACATCGCGTTCTAATATTAAAGAGTCTGGATTATCGTAAACACGCTCTACATCCCTTATAACTGTGAGTCTGAGAATATAGCCAACGGCACAACACAGTCAATGAAGTACATCTTAAACAATTCAGAAATTCACAACACATGTTCATAAACTTAAACCCAACAATGCCATCAAAGAGATTAAAGAGTTACCAAAATAAACCCAACACTTTATTTTCCCATCACTATACACACACATCCATATGACTGGACAATCACTGGATTTCAATAAAGGAGAACTTGTTATACATCATCTTTCCCATATAAGGAGACTAGAGCACCGATGTATCAAATGTGCATAACACACATGTACATACACTGCATCAGTTTGGATAGGTGTGTAAGTCCCATAGTGGGTAACAACAAATTACTGTGCACTTGTGACGTTCAGATACTCAACTATATAGCGTCAGTTGTTTACGCCACGCAATAGCAAGTAGCTAACCGTGCTACGTTCGTGTACATATAAATGGTGTTAGTAGCCATTAAACGTTCAGTGCATGATGAGATCTGCCTAGGGTCGTAGCCAGCCACACTTCTCGGTAACAGTGCCAACATACCTTTGCTTTGTTTTGCCTTAATGTTAAAAGAATAACATAAACGAGGAACACCAATAGGAATTGTCAATGTCACTTTTCCAAAGAATGATGGAAATTTTAATGGGGATGATGAGAATGACCCATTGTGAAATGAGGACTTGAAATCTATTCCCAGTGTAAAATGCAGAACTCTGACATATTACGAAATCTTGATAGCAAAATCAGTCATTTGGAGCCTGCACAGCAAAGCTGATTTGGCAAATCTTAATCACGAGTTTGAACATTTATATTCAGACCAGCATGGTTGCCCCTCAATATTATATCATGATGTAGGTGTAGGTGATGCTGGTCCAATAAAGCAACAACTGATGAATCCTCTGAGATTGGCTGGAGTTCGAAAAGAAATAAATTACATGCCAGAAAATGGTATTTATTGAACCAACCCAGAGTTGCTGCAGTAGTCCTAGTGCATTGGTTCCCCTGATGGTTCAATGTGATTTTGAATGGATTATCGCCAGGTTATTTCTGTGACTAAAGATGACTCTTATTTGATCCATAGGCTGGGTAATAATATTGATAAGATAGGAGTAGGGTAAAGATTGTGTACATATTACTCACATGAATGTTTTGAGGTCATAAGTTCATTGGCAGAAATCATATTTATGTACAACCAGTTTGATATATTATGTACTCAATCCATTTTAATATTAATGCCACTTTTTATCAAATAGTAAGGTATGTGTTTTTAGAAATCATTTTTATTGTAGGTTAAAATACATAAAAGGGTGACAATTTGTAACCCGAATTTTCCTTATATGTCCATTTCTTTCCTTTCCCCAAGGAGGCAGATGTCTTATGGATGTGAAAATAATTGTTTATTTTGATTTGGAAACACCATTGAGTTCATTAAATGCTTTGCAGAGTCACTGAATTGGACTGGTTGTTGGGACGACTCTCATGAAGCTTGCAAGCAATGGAATAATGTTGAGTGTTGACCTACATTCATATGGGTATGACTCATTTCATTGTAAATAAAATGAAAGACCTGATGTGTTTCAGACAGGTCTCAGTGAATTTACATCTGTGACTAATTTGAACAACTCTGAAATACTGCTGAGAGCTCTCAGCAAAGGAAAGGAAAGCAGTTCCCTTCATGACTGAGAAAGGTGAATTCTGAGATCTGACAGGAGCTGGTGGAACTATGAGTGATTGCTATTACAAAGATACAACACCCGTGGACAGTGCCTTTGAGTGGACTGGAACATTTGGTGTTTAATTGTACCACGTTAGAACCAGACTGTACCACTGTGGGATTTAGATCAGCACCATGATCTGTATACCACATTTTGAGAAAACAGTGCCTCTATGCGAATGGGACTAGATTAATTGGCACCTTCTACAGGACTTGGAACTGTGGGACAGTTCTTGTGGAGAATATCTCTCACCAGGGGCTAGGATTCACCTGCAGTCAGTTAGTTTTTGGAGTATCAGCATGGCTAAACTTTTAATTTCATTTACCTACTTTGTATTATTTTTTTTTACTGTCAATATGTTGCCATTAGTAAAGTTATCTCATCAGTGATATGCTCTTTTGAGTTCTGCCACAATATTTTGAAGGTGGGCATCACAACACTTACCCAAACTCACTACGTGGGAATATCCCTATAAAGACCACCTACTGGACTCGGAAATGTGCTTTTTTTAGTTAAGTTGTCTCAATTTCGTATACAATTTGGCTCAAGATATATTGGAATTGGGCTGTCAATTGGTGGGCGTAATATAGAAATGGTCCTTCCATGGAGATAGCCTTAATTGGGAATTACAACTTAGAATTAAATATGAAATTTGCAAAAAATACGTTTAAATTTTAAGAAAGATTGACACAGATGAAGTATGTCACAGCTGCTTAGATTTTGAAAGAACCATGTATACGAACTCTACCTTTGCAAATGTTGAGGCTTCAGGATTCACTGGCTTCTGTCCCTCAGTGTTATGACCGTGAGTTTCTTGACTTGATACCTAGAGAGGTCAGTTATACAGATTTTGTTCAATGCGAATTTAAAACATAATTCTGCAATATTGCACAAAAAAAGTTAAAATATTCCATACTTTTTCTTGTCAAAGTTTAATGTAACATTAATCAGAAGTCTGAATTTATTTAAAATTCAAATCTTGATACAATGCGAATTTAAAACATAGTTCTGTAATATTGCACAAATAGTAAAAATATTCCATACTTTTTCTTTTCAAAGTTTAATGTAACATTTATCAGAAGTCTGAAGTTAATTTGAATTCAAATCTTAAAACACCTCAGGGGCAATGTTTGAGCGTTTTTTTTTTTAATTTGAATTTATCACATGGCTAAAGTTCTTCTATCTTACCTATTTGTTTAGATACAATTAGGTAATGTTACCGCTTCGATTGTACCATATAATTGAAAACCTACAAATAGTCTAGTAAGTCTTTACAATTACATAGTCACAGTGATGAAATCTGACTAAGTCCCAAGACGGCATAAAAGTGAACCCAACATTTCATGAGAGAGAGTCTGGTTCGGTTAAGCAGATCCACGTAACCAAGCGGGAAGTTCTGTGTTTCTTTATCAAATTATGTTCTGTGAGGACAGACTATTATTAGGGATTTTGGAACAAGCATTGATACAAAAGGTACCTCTTCATGTATTGCCATTTCAGAAGTCAGTGGCCTCTCTTCCTGAATGCTCTTGTCTCCTTGGCTTGACCCCTGAGTAAACAGGACAGATAAAAAACTCTCTAAATACAGTTTCAGACCAAAAATGCTACTACTTACAATGAAACATTTCAAACCATTTGTGTGAAAAGTGAATGTTACTGGTATTGCGAGTCTACAAATGATGAAAACTGAATCTGATAAACACTTCAATTTTATTACCAGGGATTATATAAGATATGATCACCTGCCACCATTCAGGGTATCACATATATATATATATATATATATATATATATATATATATATATATATATATATATATGTATGTGTGTGTGTGCATGTGATGTCATATATGGTTATGGAATATTATCTTTAATGTTGCCTCAAAGGGGAAACGTACATGTTACTGACACAATAGTATACTGTTCAGAAAAAAAAATTACCCACATTTATAACACCATCATATTTTCAATATTAATGTTACAACACCAATGTGAAGAAACAAATCCTACTCCTGATGGAGGAGAGGCAGTTATCCATAAAAGAGAATTGTTGGTTTCAAACAGGTCTTCTTAAACTTTGAAATATTCTTAACGAACTACACACTTTAGCTTTTCCCAAACCATATAGGCCTTACCACTTAAAACCCGAATGTCATTTCTTGTGCATGAGACAAAGAAAGACACATAGTGGCTCTGTTACATTTTGTTTTCCTGATCTGTCAGGTTACAGCAAAAGAAGAAAATAGGCCTACATCGCGTTCTAATATTAAAGAGTCTGGATTATCGTAAACACGCTCTACATCCCTTATAACTGTGAGTCCGAGAATATAGCCAACGGCACAACATAGTCAATGAAGTACATCTTAAACAATTCAGAAATTCACAACACATGTTCATAAACTTTAACCCAACAATGCCATCAAAGAGATTAAAGAGTTACCAAAACATCACTATTCCTCTTCCTATATCAATGTGAAGAAAAACAGTTCACTTTTGACTTAAGACAGACACATGGGATGTGGAAACAAATTTTGTTTTTTACGCAAAACTCCTGGGTCTTCAACCAACTGTCTTTAGCACCCGTCACCTGGCCAATATTGTCAAATGCACATATTTATTCTGTCAAATTCCACTAATTTGACATTATAGTTCCGTGGAGTAAGTATGTGTGTGAATGCTGGCACGCTCAATGCCGGTGACTGCATATGGAACAGTGCAAAGTGCAACATGGGGTATTTTTTCAGTATCAGGGTCTAAGCAGCACCAGCGTGTAAGGAATATCAAACATCTTAACAATGGAATGGCCACGTATGGAACCAGATATTCATATTCAAATTCAAATAGTTTATTTCACATCAATAATAGTAATACAATATATATGCAACAAGTATGTGCGAGCATGGCCAGAAGGCTGTGCCTCTTACAACCATCCATCAATTAGACAAATACATGTACTGGCATGTGAAACATCTACAAAACTAGAGGTAAATCAGTAAGTATAAAAGTAGATACAGATATATATAGTACATATATGTTTACCAAGAGCTTCACAGTAATTTGAATTGAGACAGAACAATGTGATTATGTATTACTATGGTAGATAACAAAATATTGTGTGGTACTATTTACATCAGAATGTGTGTTTAGCCAAATTATTAAACAGGATCAGTCCTGAATGAAGAGAGAGCTTTATTGCAAAATTTTCTGTGAGGGTATATACATGAATAAATATCAAGATTAGTTTCCATTAACCAATACTTCAATTTTCTTTTAAAGGAAAAAAACAGATATAACATTTTTCATCTCCTCAGGTATTAAATAAAAAAATAGGTCCAGTATGTAATATACTTTGACAAAAGTAGTAAGTTTTATATTGGGATTTGGACAGCAAGCACCTATTTCGAGAGTTATAGTTTTGTGTCAAACATCGATGTTGAAATCCAAATTTGTTAGAAGATGTACCACTCAGTACATTATAAACTAGCACACATCAGTTAAAGAATAAAATTTATGAAAAGGAAGAATTTTCATGAGCTTGAAAAAGTTTTCCGTATGGCTTTGGAGATGTGAAAGGGTAATAATTCGCACTGCTCGCTTTTGAAGTATTAAAAGTGGAGTGACATGAGTTTGATACGCTGATCCCCAAGCTTCAATGGACTTTGTGGTACACAACACTGAGCTGTGTCCAATGTTGACTTTTTAGACCCTATTGTTATAAATTGTTGTCTGTCCAGAAGATATTTTTTAAACCACTCCAACGATATTCCTCTTATGCCATTATGTTCTAATTTATATAACAATATTCCACGGTTAACAGTGTCAAACGCTTTTGTTTAAATCAATATGAATTCCGAAGCAAAATTTCCTACTTTCCAACTGTTGCTGAACGAAATTAGTAAATTCACAAATTGCTATTTTTGTACCCAAGTTCTTTCGTAAACCAAACTGTAAATCATAGAAAAAGTTTTGCTTGTTTAGAAACTTCAGGAGTCTAACTGCAATACAGGGTTCCAAGTTTTTTTTTGAAATTGTGGGAGGTACAGAAATTGGGCGATAATAGCCCATAAGTTTTGAGTCACCTCCTTTAAAAACAGGTACAACACGTGCTATTTTCATATTGTCAAAAACACAACCTTGTGCTATAGACAGGTTGACTATGTGAGTTAAAGGAGTTAAAATATATTATTTTGCATCCTTCAATAATCGAGGATGGATCCAGTCAGGACCACATGTTTTATTTGTCTTAAATCTACCAATTAATAGAGACATTCCACCCTCTGTGACAGGCTCCAAATAAATGGAGTCAGACACTTTGGGTCCCAGGTATTCACAAACATCTTTTTCATCACCTCTTAATTCAATTCAATCAGAGACATTTTTCCGACTGTCACAAAAAAATTATTAAAAGCTTCATAGATTTCCTTGTTGTCTTTGGTTAGAGAAGGGTTACCAGTGTAATCAATATTAATCTGTTTAGGTATATTATTGACTGTTGACTTTCTTTTGTTCATGACTTCATATATTGTTTCCCGTGTCTTTCTTTGGTCATTCATATTACTCTGAAATTTGTTTTCGAAATAACTTTTTTCAGCTTTCCTTAACAGCAAATCTAATAAGTCTTTATATATTGATTATTTTTCTATTTCATATCAATATTGAAAGGCTCATTACGGGCTTTGAAATACAACACAATTTTTACATTTATGGATTTAAGAAGGCCCTTGGTAATCCAAGGCTTTTTAATTTTTGGCTTCTCATGCTTAGATTTTGTCATGTAACACTCACAACAAGAAAGAAACTACAAAGGTACAAATCCCATTCTGCATATAGAAAATACTAATAATGTAAAGGAACAAAATGGCAATATTGCCAGTAAATGCCAGTAAAGAGTCTGAAGTTCATAAACATATTTAGTATATGGTAATCAGATTAATTTAAATGGATAGTGGTCAGATTTCGTAATACTGGTCCATGTTTTATGGTTAAAATATTCACAACCATTGACAAGGGATGTTTATTGAATTAGTGGGGACATTCATTTTGATCGACTTTTATGTATAATGCTTAACTCTGACCATCTGGCACTTATCAGATTTGGAATCAGCAGTTCCGGGTAATTTAGAATCAGTTGAAACAAATATGTACGGAAACACGCTCCACTGAGCAGTCTTTGCTTCTGGCCTTGACTATTTTTGAAAGCTCTAGCCTCCAACTCTTGACTTGAAACCTATATGACGAAGACACCAAATGTCTTCAAATGCCCTTTTGATACATGGTAGTATTTAAAGCTGTCTACAGCAAAAAAAAAATGTTGCATGCCTGTCATCACTGTTGATGAAACCCCTGCATCAAAAGGAACTTGTGCCTCTTCTCTTGATGGCCCTGGTACCCGTATGCGCTCCCTTCTGAGAGTCTTTGTTTTCCATATGCAGCTTTCCTCTTGCATCATCCCCTTGATTGAATACAGTCTCTCTACCTCTGTGCCACTGACCCCGACCATCCCTTCCTCCTGGCAACCTCACCCTGGGAAAGAATATTTCCCAACATACCAAACATCTTAACTCTGCTGACTTAAGAGAATCGCGAGTAACCCGTACGCCATGGCATCATTGATTGACATTGATGCCTGTGGCTCGTTATAAACCAAGCCAACAGCCTAATACCAGGCACACTTTTTGAATGGTTGTGGACATAACCTCATTTTCAAGATATTTTGTTTTATTGTGTGAGTACTCAGGTATACACTCAGATACCCTGTCCTTGTTGCAGAACAGTTCATGTGAAATTCATATTATCTACACAAAATAATATTTAGAGCAATTAATGTTAAAGCAATGAATTGATACCTTTTAAGTCAGAAATATACATGACTGTATGCATGTCATTGACATCATTTCTTTATTTTAGAATGCTACACTCAAGACATACATACATACATACATACATACATACATACATACACAGATAGATAGATAGATAGATAGATAGATAGATAGATAGATAGATAGATAGATAGATACATACATACATACATACATACATACATACATACATACATACATACATACAAACATACATACATGTTCCCCACTTTTGTACCATACAAGTTGATTAATATATCGTTTGGATACACATTAACAGCTTTACAATATCCTATCGGCTTCATATATGTTCAGAAAAACATAACCTATACTCATGAATTTCAACCCAACAATAGGAGCAAAGTTTAAAGAGTAAAATACAGAGAATTAGGACTTCCCAAACATCAAGACAAAGTCAATATTTTTCTCTCTTTGTCTTCTTTTTGTCAATATACTTTCTGTCTTGTGTCATTTAATACAGTAAAATCTATGCTTGCTATAAGATACTAAAATCTTTTTCAGATTCCCTCAGGTAAACCAAAAGTGGGCAAGATCCTTTCAATCTGAATGACTGCCTTATCAATAACAGCCATCTACACCAAAATTACGTGTTCAAAATTGTGGTAGTTTGAGGTGTAAAACATGTTCCATTCTGGACACTCAAACTAAATTTATATCTTCACTGACTCACAGGGAATACAACACATTCTCTCCTGATGTAGTGACTCCTTTAGGTTGTAAATCGAGAAATATCATCTATTTACTTTCATGTCAAGAGTGTGGATTTCAGTATATTGGTGAGACTGGTAGACCGTTGCATCAAAGGATCAACGGTCACCGTACTACTGTTCGTAAGAAAGAAGGTATCCGTGGTAGACATTTTGCAAAAGAAGGCCACAATTTTCGCATTAAAATGTTTGAACGCTTGGTTCCGGTTCAGGGTGAAACAATCACAGATTTCACAGCAAGGAGAGAAGAAAGAGAACTTTTTTGGCAGAAAGAACTCGGTACCATTTGGCCTTTTGGCCTAAATGATAGAATTAAAGGTGTTGGAAATGTATCAAAGAAATACTCAAAAATAGGTAATTCCTCCCAATTGATTAATACACATACCCGCCCCAATAGAAGCCATGGACACCGTAAACATCACAATAAATCATTTCATGATTATGTTACTGCCGACCTTATTAAGGATACTTATGGCAGAACTGATGGCCTTCATCTTTTGCGCTCTCTACTCTATTGTATACCTCTTAATCTTCTCTCTAAATTACAGTCTGATATTTCAGCTTTATTCATTAGAAAGGAGATTATAAAACCTATTTTTCTCATTGTGACTGATATATCTAATCATCGACTTTTTAAGCCAGTTTCTACTATTAATGATAGTAAGAAACGAACTTTCATTAAAATGCTATACAAAGACAGAGGAATTGACTTGATTAATCTTTCTAATATTCTTCACAACAAAAAGGTTCAATCACTTATCCCACCCTTTTTGGACACAAGTGTTCCCACTTTATCTTATAAATACACAAAAACAATCTCTTCTTCCATTTTTAATCACGTGAAGACAGTGTCAGAATTTGAGGTTGATAGGTTTTGTCGTAATGAATATCCCTGTGAATGTGGTCAGTCCCCATTTTTATCAACTCATCATGGTCATGTCATTACAGGCAATCTTTCCATTATTTCCAATGAAGCACTTAGAGAGGTCCTAAATTTAGAGAGTAGAACAAAATATCATGGAAAAGGGATAAACAAATAGTAATGGACGCTATAGAGAATTATGCTAAAACATGGGTTAAAAAAGAAAATTGTGATGTTTCAGTTTTATCTGAGTGGATTAACGAGATTGGTAGTATAGTGGATAGAAAAATTGATAAACTGAAACAAAAAACTAAACAACCACCTGATCCTGTCCTGCATAAACCTGATGTTAAAGCATGTCTACATGATTTACCTGAAAAGTATGTTTTTGCTCCAGCTGACAAGGCTGCCAATAATGTTATTATCATTTGTAAACGATTCTATCTTGATGTAATTGTCAAAGAATTAGGGATACTCAACTCTACAGGTAACTCTACTACCTATGAACAGGTTAACTTTTCTGTTGAACATTTAGTGGATGGTCACTTTAAATATTTGGAAAAGTACAACTTAACTTTCAGTGATAAATTCCGTAACTTACCAAGGATTTTTGCAATTCCAAAATTACATAAAAACGCATATAAATTCCGTTTTATTGCTGGATCTAAGTTCTGTTCTACTAAAGAATTGTCAGTTCTACTAGCTAAAGGATTAAAAAAAGGTACAGGAATTTTGGTTTAATTACTGTAAAAGAATTGAATCAATGTCAGGAGTTAATAGGTTTTGGATATTAAAGAATTCTGTAAGTTTACTTGATGCTTTACAAGCAGATAATGTTTCACCTTACAGACACATATCATCTTGGGGTTTTTCTACTCTCTATACTACAATACCTCATGCAGATTTGAAACGTAGCATTCAAACATTAGTGGAGCAAATAAGCGGGAATTTTAGAAGGAATCTTTCAATTAGTGATACAAGAACCAAACTTGGCATGAATATTCCTAAGGGATCACTCTTTCAAAAAAGCCCGTTAGCCATCTCAAATTTCAAGATGGCCGCTATTTTTCAAGATGGCTGCCACTTCAGGCATACGAATTGTAATTTCGCTCTTAAATTGCACACAATAGTCCAATTTGAGTAATCATGGGCTCTATTTCTATGTTTTTGACCATGCAGAAACTAAATTTGTACCCATCATATGTCCCAGAGGCTTTCTTATAACATATTTGGCAATTTTCCTGCATGTAAATGGTGATGGTTGGTGTATGTGGCAGTGCATGTGGTAGTGCATGTGACATGGGGTGTAGGGTTTAGTAGTAAAGGTAGCACTTTTGTTTCAGAAGTCAGCCACATCTTCTACATGGACTCCTGGCACTAGTCCTCACTACTGACCTAACTCTCACCTATGGCACCAAGCAGTTGTTTGTGCACAGCAACGGCCACACCCCGGTAAACCGCGTTGGCTCGCGGGCTAAACTAGGTGAGGGTAGTATGCAGAAGTACTCTGTATGTGATGGAGTATGCTTGACTCCAATCTAATGTGCATAACCATGGTTTCAGATAACATACTACATGAGGTATAACAGAAACCAGAACAGACTATCATTCAAAAATCAGGAGCCATTACCATAGTCAAAAGTGAATTCCGAAAGTAAAAAACGTGTATCAATTACGTCAAAAGGCAATATTCTACATCTCTTCTTCCGATGCAAACCACAATAATGTCCATATTGAAATAACAACATCAAATTCGACGACAGAATCTGAAAAAGCTTCATAGATTCATCACCTTAAAGAACTTGTTCCCTGCATCAAATTACTATCACAAGACAATGACACCAAGTACCAGAATTTGAGTATTAAAGCAACAGGACATTAAATCGACCAAACAGCATGTACAAAGACACAAGAGAGTGTATGTCAAGGCACAACCAGGGCACAATGGTGACATCACTGCTGTGAAACTCAGCATGGGGTTCAGTGTCAGCTAAAATTTCTTACTATAGCTGTGTTACTATATATGTAGTTAGTTGTAGTTTGGTAGTTTAATATCCCAAATGCTATCTAATGAGCCCCATATCAATAGCTTGTAGATTAGTTGTTAGATGTAGTTAGATAGCCGCACCTGAATTGACAGGATGTGCCAGCGCGGGACAGCCGAGCCAAGGGTAATAGGGCATCAGTTGCCCGGATGGCGTACAGATCGCACGGGACTCATGATAATGGATGAACAATCGGGCCAGGTGTAGGGTTTTATTTTCATTTCCGAACCTGGTTGTATCCCATACCTGAATGTGCCTAACCCTATAAAGCAAGGTGGTAAAAGGATAAACCCTCGGCCTTGAACTAAGTAAATAGTTCCAAAATTGCAAGTTCAGAAGAATTGTTCAAAAGAAGGCAATATGACTGGAGCAAATGTTGCCTATGTCAAAAAACAAAAAAAGATGAAGACTTGAAATCACCTCCAACCCACTATCCTTGTAGCACTGAACAAGATGGTTATTGCATGATTGCATGCAATGTCCCACTCTTCTATGCAATCAATCAACTGCCCATTATTATGGATCCAGCAAGGTTAGATGAAGGTGGGGGCATCGAAGATACATTAAGAAAGAACAATGCAAAATATCATCAGAGCTGTCGTCTGCTGTTCAATAATACAAAATTGGAACGAGCCAGGTTGATGGTGAAGAGGGACGCAGCAAGATACGGAGAACCACCATGGAAGGCAGAGGATCCCAGTGTTTTCTCTGTGAGGAGGAAGCTCCAGCATCTGACCTAAGACAGGCAATGACCATGAAGCTGAACAAAAGGCTCAAGGAATGTGCCAGAAACCTGAATGATGGAAGGCTTTTGGCCAAACTCAGTGGTGGAGATGTTGTAGCACTAGAACTGAAGTATCACCCTCATTGCCTTACTGCTCTGTACAATAGGGAGAGGACTTACCTGGCATATATTGCACCAAATGACAGCCAAGATTCAATTGACAAAGAAATGTATCCTCTGGCATTTTCAGAGCTTTTGGCCTATATTGTGGAGACCCATACCGATAAAAGCCATGCTGTATTCAGACTTGCTGATATGGTTAGCCTGTACAGGCAGCGCCTTGAACAACTAGGGGTGGAATCCCCTGAAGTAAATTCAACAAGACTAAAAGAAAAGTTGCTGGCAGAGCTACCTGAGTTAGAGGCTCACAGGGAAGGAAGGGATGTCCTTCTGACCTTCCAAAAAGATGTAGGCTCTGTTCTATCACAAGCATCTGACTACTCTGAGGCAATTATAATAAAAAAAGCAGCCAAGATCTTACGACGGCACATGCTTGAACACAAGTCAAAGTTTAATGGAACCTTCCATGAAGGATGTATTGAAGAAGCCCTTCCATCAACTCTTCTTCAGTTCATAGGCATGATTGAGCATGGGGCAGACATAAAATCCCAGCTGAGGTTTGGTGCATCAAAGACAGACCTAGCTATGGCACAGCTTCTCCAGTACAACTGCTATGCAGGCTACAAGGAGGGAGCAGCTACTTACCGACATTCTAAAGACCGTGAAACCCCATTCCCCGTCTACATGGGAATGTCAATTTATGCCAAAACAAGGAAAAAAGGCCTTGTAGAAGTTCTCTATGAACATGGCATTAGTATTTCATATGCAAGGGTGCTAGAAATTACAGCACAACTAGGAGATGCAGCTGTAAACAAATATGTAGAGGATGGTGTAGTGTGTCCACTGACTTTGCGGAAAGGGCTGTTCACAATTTCTGCCATGGATAACATCGACCACAACCCATCAGCAACAACAGCAAGCACCTCTTTCCATGGAACAAGTATCTCCATCTTCCAACATCCAATCTCACAGAACAAGGGTGAAAAGCGTCAGCCACTAGAGTTTGGGGAGAATAAAGTGAATAAAGTCCCGGAACTACCTGATTCTTTTACTAACATACGCCCTGCTTTTTTCACAAAGAAGAACCCTTATCCTCCTCAAGAAGATGGTCAGAGTGACTCATGTTTAATGCCACAACTAAATCTAGAACCTGAGTATGAATGGTTGGAGAAGATCAGCTTGACTGAAAATGTAGACAACTCAGTAAATGTCACTTGGTCAGCCCACCATGCATCCCAGAAGAGAAGTCCACCATTTGAGGTCAGTGTTTCATCTTTGCTACCTCTCCTACGAGATCAAGCCCATTCAGTTGCAACCATACGACATGTCATGGACAAGGTGAAGGATACAGTGGCATTTCTCAACCCAGGCCAAGTTCCTGTGATTACTGCTGACCAGCAAATCTACTCATTGGCCAAACAGATACAGTGGCAATGGCATGAGCAGTATGGTGAAGACAAGCTTTTAATTATGTTTGGAGGTCTGCATATAGAGATGGCTGCACTGGGGTCTCTAGGCTCTCTGCTAAAAGATAGTGGATGGACAGGGGCCATTGTAGAAGCTGGAGTGGCCTCTGCGGGTACAGCAGAATCATTTCTGTCTGTTTCAAGTGTAACAAGGACACGTCAAATGCACCAAATTACAGCATGCAGTCTCTACAAGCTTTTAAAGGCAGCTTATACAGACTATAGCACTGAGGCCCACGTGAACCCTGAGGCAATGCTTAGTTTTGAAGCCTGGTGTGAGAAGCGTAAACATGAAAGTTACCAGTTTCAGTTCTGGAATTTGGTGCTGTCAATGGAACTGACAGTGCTTTCACTGATTAGAGCATTTCGAGAAGCCAACTTCACACTTTACTGCCAATCACTCTCTGAGCTTATACCATACTTCTTTGCCAACAACAATGTAAACTACGCAAGATGGTTACCCATACATCTCAGGGACATGGTGACACTACACTTGAAACATCCAGAGCTGGCTATGGAGTTCCAAAGTGGTAAATTTTTCATACATAAATCAGACAGGGAGTTCTCATCAATGGCAATTGACCAGGCCCATGAGCAAGCCAATGCTGTCATCAAAGGTGATGGAGGTGTGGTAGGTGTGACTGAAGATCCATCAGCACTGAGAAGATGGATGGTTGCTGGTCCTCAAGTCAGTCATCTTGTAACTCAGTATGAGAGAGCTTCAGAGAGGCAAAGGAAACAGAACATGGGAAACACCATGAGCAAAGTCCAACTGCTCAAGTGGCATTCCTTGAGAAAGTGGAGAAGCTAACTGATGTAATTAAAGAAATGGGAAATCCCTTCCAGGAAGAGACCAGAGATCTGCTTAGACTTGACACAAAGGATATTGCCCATTCTAGTGCTGCAGAGATGATTGGCACACACTATGAGAAAGGTCAAATGGACTTCAAAAAATTAATGAAAAGGTTACAGAGTGAAGAGGTGTGCACATTCTATGACCCTATAAAGAAGAAAAAGTTGGATTTCTTCCGACAGGAACAAGCAGCCAGTAAATCAAAGTTCAAAGTGATGAAGGAAGACTGTAGTCTCTTCTCCAAGCTTTTTATCTCATGCCAGACCAGAGACTGTGACTTGCTGGAGTTCTTTCGTCATGAGAATCAATCGTTTCCAGCTGCACTTAGTGACAACGGGAAGCTCCATACTTGCCAGAAGGCCCAACGTGCTACCATACTTGAGACACTAATAATCCTACCAGACCAGTAACCAGAGGCTGAGGCAATTATCATTGATGGTTCTGCCCTAGTGCATACACTACCCCCACGTGCCTCCAAGACATTTGAGGAATATGCATTGCTGGATGTCATCCCCAGAATTAAAGCTTACTCTACCAAGTACACCAGAACAGATCTCATATTTGATGTCTACAGGCAGTCAAGCCTCAAATTTGAAACCAGGTCAAAGCGTGGTATGGGAGCCAGAAGGAGAGTGACACCAAAGGGAAAATTACCCAAAAACTGGTGGAGTTTTTTGAGAGACAATGACAACAAGGCTGAATTGTTCACCTATCTGGCTGATGAAATTGTCAAAGGGGTACAGTCTAACACCATCATTGTGACTAAAGAAGATAGTGCTGTCAGTAATGAACCAGTTGGCTTGGATGCTGTTGTTCCATGCAACCATGAGGAGGCAGACACGCGCATCTTCGTACATGCCAGACATGCTGCATCAGAAGGCAAGAGGACTCTAATGATCAAAGCCAATGACACAGATGTTCTAGTTATAGCAGTCAGTGTTCTGCCGGTTCTCCAGGTGCTGGGTCTACAGAAGCTATGGCTGGCATTTGGTCAAGGACAGAATCTAAGGTTCATTCCAATTCATGACCTCATCCAAGCTCTAGGACTGGAGAAAACAAGAGGGATCCTTTTCTTCCATGCATTCACAGGCTGTGATGTGGTATCAGCTTTCAGAGGCAATGGGAAGAAATCTGCCTGGCAAACATGGAATATGTGTGCAGAGACTTCTGATGTTTTTGCCAAACTCAGTCAGTACCCACCAAACCTTGAAGATGAGGACCTGGCAACTCTTGAAAAGTTTATGGTTACTATGTATGACAGGTCAAGTACAGTTGCCAGTGTTGATGAGGCAAGACTGGATATGTTTGCAAGAAAGCAGAGACCATATGAAGCGATTCCACCAACTCATGCAGCTCTCCATCAGCATGTCAAGCGTGCAGCTTACCAGGCAGGTTGTATTTGGGCTCAGTCATTAGTTTGCCAATCTGAAACTGAAAATCCTAGTGACTGGGGATGGAAGAAGGAAGGTGATCTATGGCAAATCATCTGGACAACACTGCCACCGATTGCACAAAGTTGTCAGCAGCTGAGCAAATGTAAATGCAAGAAAGAATGCATTGGGAGATGCACCTGTTGTCTTCGTGGACTTGCATCTACAGCGCTGTGTAGCTGCGTATGCCAGGATTAAAACATCATCTGTACCCACTTGGATGACTGTAAATTTGTTATAGACAGAGAATCAAAATTTGGACAATATGTACAAAAATTCGGAGAAGATGAAAACAATTTTATGCTCTGTTTCCATGGACAATAGTAGTAATTGATAAAGTTTACCATCAAGGTACAGATTCAAATGGTGAAAAATCTATACTTATATCCCATGAATATTATTGGAAGATTTATCTGAATGACTGTTTGTCACAGGAAAATATCTGTCCAATATGATTCAAAGGTATCTGTGAGTAGAATAGTTAATTTATGTTAACTGCAGTGAACAGTTAGCTGTGAAAATTTCACCATTTTTTTTTACTTCAAAGTCATAAACAGCTATAAGCTATGGGCTACAAATTTATTAAATACATAGAGGACATTGGATATCCAGACATTTTTATGTGTTTGATAAAAAAAATGCTACATGGTATTTTAAGGTTGATACATAGCACATTACGAAATTTTAAAATGAAGATAAAGTACAATATTGTCCTTTTATTTATGTGAGTTGGGTCCAGGTGACAAAATTCATTATTTACTTGTAATTTGTCCAATTTTTAATGGTGATAGGTCCTAATACATTAAGGGATACTATTACACTAGACCAAATTGTTGATAGATGTTTCAGTTACTTAACAGTCAGAGTGGGATAATACTGTATAATCTCGTAAAGCTTGTAAAATTAATCATGTCTCATATCAATCAAGTAGATGTATTGATTCATTGTACTCATGTTATGTTGATATTGTCTTATTAAACAGTAGCTTTTTCAGTACGGTGCTACCATTAATTTTGTTTATCATTTATGATTAGTTGTGAAAGGTGCTAAATTTCACTTGGTGCAACTATCATCCATTGTATTTAGGAATTAATTTTCTAGTCACAACAGTGCAATTTATAGAGGTTGTTAAATCTCAGTCATTGTAATTTAGGTATATACAATTTTTTTCATCTTTTTGTGTTGTCATAATTGTACGTTTATGTCCAATTTCTAACGGTGATAGGTCCAAAAACATTAAGGTACACTATTACACTGGACCAAATTGTTTATAAATGTTTCAGTTGCTGAACAGTCAGAATAGGCTACAACTGTATAATCTTGTAAAGTTTGTAAAATTAATCATGTCTCATGTTTCAATCAAGTAGACATATTGTTTCACTGTCCTCATGTTATGTTGATATTGTCTTATTATATAGTAGTTATTTTCAGTATGGTGCTACCATTATTTTGTATATTATTTATGATTAGTTGTGAAAGGTGCTTAATTTCACTTGGTGCAACTATTATTCATTGTATTTAGGTAATAATTTTCTAGTTGCAACCATGTAATTTATAGAAGTTGTTGGATCTCAGTGTAAATAAGAAATATATAGTTTTTTTTCATCTTTTTGTTTTGTCGCAATTGTAATTTGACTAACTTAGGTGGTGCTACACAGCTCCATTATCTTGAGAACACTGCACGTTTTATATTTGTAGAGAGATGCTATTCTATCATACCCCACCAAGGGTTGTAAAGTCACGAAATTGAATTATCATAGTCACCTAGTCAAGGCAGGAACATAGTTTGCCTGCCAAACAGCATAATAGGTCTAAGCAGGTCTACAGCTAGGCCTGACACAAATACTTATATTTTTTATATTGAACTAAATTTCTGTTCCAAGATGTGAGGACACCAAAGGCTTTGTGTAATGTGATGATAAACAATATATTCAAGCCCTGTAACATTACTCCTGAATAAAATTTAATGACGGTTAAACTTTTACTGAAAACATGCATTTGTCTCAATATGTCCTGTATCTTTTTTTCCATTTTGTAGCTGTAAGCCCTATAAAGGTACATCTGAGATTGTTAATAAGGCCAAAAGTAACTTCTGCATCATCAAAAACATAATATTAGACACCAAGATCATTAAAATTGGACAAGTGTGTCAACTTTTATGGGGAAAACGGTATTTTAGAGCTGAAAATGGCGGCCATCTTGAAATTTGCGATGGCTAACGGCCTTTTTAAAACATATAGGTCCTAATGAGCATTTATGCTAATTTTGGTGCTTGTATCACAATTTGAAAGATTGTTTCACTTATTTGCTCCACTACATTGGTTTTTAAAGTTTTTGAGAAAAATAAATTTCAGAAAATTATAATTGGTCATAAACATGTTTGAATATTTGATAGATAATATTTACATTCGTTTTGGTGATAGTGTCTTCAGACAGGTCATAGGAATTCCCATGGGTACAAATTGTGCGCCACTTTTGGCTAATCTTTATTTATTTTATCACGAGTATAATTTTCTAATGAAAATGGCAAAAGATAAAAATTACCATGCTAGATCATTTAATTTAACTTTCAGATATATAGATGATTTATTAAATGTCAACAACAAACATTTAAAAGATCACATAACATCAATTTATCCTAGTGACCTGGAACTAAAAGAAACCACTGAATCGAACATAACATGCTCATTTTTAGATCTACTCCTATTCAATGATGGTGGTATATTAAAATCAAAAGTGTATGATAAAAGAGATGATTTCAATTTTGATATAGTAAATTATCCATATATAAGTAGTAATATTCCTATCAATCCTGCTTATGGTGTCTATGTCTCAAGACTAACTGCTTTCGCAAGAAACTGTACTGATTTTAAAGATTTTGCTGATAGACATAAATCACTTTTTGGAAGACTTATTAAACAGGGGTTTTCCAAAATAAGATTAAAAAAGGTTTTTCTTAACTTTAAAGATAAATATCAATATGTTCTACAGAAATATCATGTTGATTTATATGAACATATTAATAAGGTATTTTCTGAGTGTCCGTAAAACACTTAGAAATATGTTTATGTATTTTAATGTTGTAGCTGAGATTGTTTTATCATGAGCTTGATCAAATTTTCAATACTGGAACATAAAATTTATTATAATTACAACAAATATAAAATGAAATAAGGACCATTTAAGTTCTCAGGCTTCATGTTGAACAATACAGGCCTTCTATTTTCTCATCCTTTTGAATATTGTGACAAAATGTAAGGAAAACTTACTCAGCTGATGTGAGTAATATGTTTGTAACGAATTTTAGGCCTATTGTGCTGTTTTTTCCAGTGAGAATGGAACATGGAAGAACTTAACCATGTTTCATAATAAATATAATATTAACATCAAGTTTAGTTATCCTCTGTTCACGTGGAAACTTTTTGTGTGTGTGTGTGTGTTTAAATTCAAATTTTGTCATGTTACACAATTCTAATGTAAATATAGTAGTCTGACTTAAAATTCTTAATTGTCCTGTCATTGTTTGGATGATGTTTGTGAACTATGGTCAAGTAATTACCTTTTATAATTGTACATTAACATTAAGGGCTAAATTTGTTTTAGGCCTACTTTAAATGAATGTGAGTGTTTTCCAAAGTGGGAGGATTGGGATCCCGTAAAACTGGTTTAACCCACTGCCAATACGTTGGTAACCTGTTCCAAGTCAGGTAGAAGATACTCTCATTCGTTTAAATATCATTACTGTTGCTCATGGATTTTTCAGACGACGAACACTAGCATGTCTAACTATTTCGTAAATGATCCTGGATCTGACAAGGTTAAACTGGTATTTGGTTTGGTGTCATCACTATCATTGAAAACTGTTATCCACTTCTCTTTTCATGGAACCCTTATATATTTGGTAACAATTTGAACAATCAAGCATTTTCTGCACATATTACAGTGCAGTAAGTTTTCCAAGTGTAGTGAAACTGATGTTGTTTTTTATAATTGTCTGATGAATATAGTTTGTTATTGTGAAAGTCATGTCAGGTTGGCTCAAAGTGTTTAATGTACTCTTTCTCTGTCTCTCTCTTGTATAAATGATTAGCATCTAAATCACCTGACTGACAAGTTGAACTACGTCTGATTATAAAAGAAAAAATTTAAAACTGTTACAGGAAAACAGTTATACTTACAGTTACCTTTAGGAATTTCAAATGATCTCTCTCTCTCTCTCTCTCTCTCTCTCTCTCTCTCTCTCTCTCTCTCTCTCTCTCTCTCTCTCTCTCTCTCTCTCTCTCTCTCTCTCCATAAAACCGAATTCTTTCTCTGATAAATGTAGCAGAATTTTACAATGATTAGGACTGTTTTACAATTTGACCTTTTGAACTTTATAGAACCACGAGTTAGATGTACATTATGCTTGGCCGACTTAAAGATGACTTACAATGGCATACTACATTTTTGGAATTCTAAATTATTACCCTAATAATTGACTTATTAGATGATTTGTGGGATTATATGCTTTCTTGAACATTTAAATGTCCTTTCAAAAATACTTCTGGAAACCAACTTGAAATGTGACTGCTATCCTTACAAATTTTGACTATTGTAATGCATTTTTGACTACGTTTTAATGATTTGAGGCCTAATGTCACTAGTTTCTGGTTGATGTTTAACATTTGAACCAATGTACTTACTATATTTGGAAATTCAAACACTTTTCTTTTTGAAATACTCTTAGTTTATCTCCTTTAAAACAACATCATGTCTTTAACTTCATGCCTATAACACATCAAATTATATAATCATGTTCTTTAGATTCTTATTGATGGTCATTTTAGGCCTAGAGGGCTTTTCTGATGGATTGATGTTGGTGTTGGTGTCGCTTTGTGGACTTATATGGATGATGATCATTGTTGAAATGGTGGTTGCAAGTAGTACCTTTTTAAATACTGAATTTTATTGACATTTTCAACAAGTTAAGAACCTCCACTTACAAATTTTCTGATGTGCTGCAAATTTTGGTCCCTTTTCATAAATTGTATGGTCCTGTATATGCATGAATGATGCAAATGTTCAAGCCAATTTACTGAAATAGGCCTATAATTTCAAACAAAACTTTTTGCATTCTGTCATGTGAAAACTAGATAAAGTTTTTTCCCCCTATGGACCTTTGCACTAACGTTTTGGTCTCTTTTGGGTAAATACAAACTATAAATTTATATTTTTCAGCTATGTATACCAAGGAACATTGCCTTTGGTCGGAATTGACTTGGATTTGTTTTGTTAGGACTACGGTTTGGATATGGTAATGACACTGTCTAATTTAAGACACAACCAGAAATTCAGACTTGCCTTGAGTACAAGAGAAAGGGGTCGAGATAGCACACCACACCAACCCTAGTTACATTTTGTGTAGGAAAACAAGGGTTGCACAAGCCAGTAAATGTGGTAAAAACATAAACCAAGCACTTAAGTCCATAAAATGTAAAAAATATTATCAGTTGAATGTGTGTCCTACAGGTACCAGACACTGCTCATAGATGCCTGAACAGTTTACAATCAGGGCTTTTCAAATTAGGATGGGTATACACTACAGATACGGGCCAAATTGGATCTGGACAAAGCTAGTAAAGACATCCGCCTTGACAAGCGCCAAATGACACATTGTCCTACAAGATGTCATAGAAACGCCAAACTAAGATACACATGTTTCATACTAAGTATAGGAAGATAAAGTCAAAAATCAGGAAAAATGTCACAAGACGTGTTAGCAGCAATCAGAACTTCTCCAGAAGTCTTATACATGGAGATCCACTGGCCTTGGAGACAATGGATTCCATGGACCCGATGAACCAAACCAAAAATTCAAGTGTTTTCTCCGAAAATGCTGTTAGTGGCCCAAAATGTGACTCAGAGACTAGTAAAATCTCATACGCAGCTGCAATGAAACAAAGTTCTTCAAGTAATCCTTTAGCTAAGCGCAGAAGAGAACCCAGTCCCCCTTGCCAACAAGACCTTGATACAAACAAGACGGGTGGATCTATTGACGTCCAGGCGATCACTGCAAATCTTAGTTCACAATATGCAGAGTTTTTGCCTGAAATACTGACTGGTCTATGTCTCAGTGATTCTGTAATTAAAGCGCTAACTAAGGTTAGTATAGACACGTTTCTATAGACACATTTGCTTTACATGGATTGTGAAAGAAGTCAAGCATTGACTTATCGAGTCACTCTCCATGGCACAGATGTTCGCGTATTCTTTCTACCATGTCTGTGATGGAGGAAACCACAGAACTCAGAGAAAACCACCGCGCACGATTGAAGTGGTAGACACTTTTTCCACATGCTTCCCAGGACGAAAATCAAACCCGGGTAGCAGAGGTGAAAGGTGAGCATCTTACCACTCAGCCAACCATGCACCCCAAAGGTTGTGACTGAAACCATTCATGAATATATGAAGTCTGTTCTACCAAGCAAAATCAAGGCTGCGTTTGACAATTGCAGTTGAGATCTTATAAGTAAATAGCCTGGCTCGTCAATCGGAGATATTTCTAGATTAGAGACAGATCTAACGGGCCTTGGCGTCAGAGCCAGTAACACTGAGCAGATAGTGAAGGTCTTAGAAAGCGAGTTCGAGTCCAAGATACAACAACTTGAACATTTAGAACAGTGCTACGACGATCTGAAACAACATGGACGCAAGCTAAATCTATGTATGCATGGCATTCCAGAGTCAGACACAGACAACAATGCGAACTCTGTAATCTTGTCTTTGTGCCACAACAAACGTGGTTCGTCCATTGATGAGAGGGACATTCAGCAATCCCATTGAGTTTGGAAACCAAAACCTAGGAGAACAAGAGCCATAATTGTCCGTTTTGTTTGTCACTGACAAATAACCAAGGTGGTGAAAGCAAGGAAAAAACTTGAGGGCTCCGATATTTACATCAAGAATACTTGACCCCAAAAAGATCATTCATTGCAAGGAAAGCGAGATCACAACGCAAGTCAAGGAAAATTTATTGATACATGGACCTATGATGGGAAGATTCTGGTCAAAATAAAGGACCACACTGGTGTTCTTCAAATTAAAAATGGAAAAGACTTGGCCCCCAGGTCATAGACTTTTCACCGTATAATTGACTCATACATCAACTTTCCCTTTTTGTGTGTCAGTGGTATAACTAGTATATGGATATATTATGTGTCCAAGTAAAGTTCAATGGGCTACTTCTTACATGCTTACAAGTCACCTTATATTTATGCAATTGATGCTTACACGATCCGCATGTCCTATATTATATTGAAAGTCCTGTATTATTCGACTTCATCGTTCCTTGTATTATTATTATCACCAAATTATGTTAAACTGATCATAATGTTTACGAGATTTCCTAATTATTTACCTACATGTACATGCATGATGTATGTGGTCTTTATCAGCCTGACAAGGAAGTATTGTATCAATTTTTGAGGAATACTCGAAATCCGAGCGCACATTTCCATGCACATTATTAGAGGTACAGATGCCACAAACTACATCTGCAGAACACAAGGGTGGAAGATCCAGTGGGATTCCCCTTCAATAATAGTGCCGATAATGATTATTGCTAGTTTGATGGACCAGGTCTGATTGGGTCATGTGAACGACGATTTATATACAGTGTGTGTAGGTACACGCGTTTGCATGCGTAAAGTGCCAAACCCGTAAGTTTCAGGGGTTTGAAAATTACATGATTTGCTGATGAACATACTTCAGGCCTAAATTATTTCCGAGTTTATTGAACAGAAGATGCAGCCCAAAAGAGAGAATGTTCACAATACATGATTACTATGTATGGTCTAAATTACCATCTATAATTATTGAAGTAAACGCAATATATGTGTCATTGTTTCGTACGTAGGGAGTATATAAATGTTTGCTCTTTGATAAAAATGGATATATTCTGACTCATAACACATGGTAACTGGGTACTGTCTAAATTACCATCCATTATTATTAGAGTAAATTGAATATAGATGATTCATTGTTTATTGCAGTGAGTATACAAATGTTTGTTCATGAATGGAAATGGATATATTCTGATCCATTATACACGATAACTGTGTGAGGTCTAAATTATCATCCATGATTATTGCAGTTAACCCTAAAAGGGTCAGGTTATTTTTTGTCCCAGTGAAAATGCAAGTAACAATTTTCATTGAACACAGTGCAGTGGGAACAATTTCTTGTTGAAGCATACCAAAAGTATATATCATTGTGATGGCTGGAATGCCAAGTTTCATTGTGTGCAATACATTGTTAATAGTCACGTGACTTGTTGCCGTGACAACCACTTTAATCACTCATAAATGGCAAAACAATATTAAAAATCTGCTAAATTAGAGAACAAAATATTTCTTCATTATATGTGAAGCACCCTTTTCTCCAAATATGCATGGTGCTTGGAATACTGGAGATATAAACTTTCGTAAACTTTGAAAAAAAATAAAATAAATAGATCACATGACCTGTTTTCATAGTAACTGTTTAAATATTGCTTGTATTTGGCTAAAAATTGGATAAACTGCACTTTTTACATAGATCTGGGAAAACCTGTAAGAGGCAGCTACTTTCTATAACAAAAAGTCACCATAAGTATTTTAAAATATTCTGCAATAAAATGACATAAATAAAACAACACCGCTGTATCTTCATGAAAAACTTTAGCTTTTCCCTCATTTTAATATGTTGCCAAGGAAAACTTTAGCTTTTCCCTCATTTTAATATGTTGCCATGGAAACACCGTGATTGGATTCACAATCATATATGCAAGGCGTTATACTGATACGTAGTTTACAATTTACAGCAATATTTTTTGTGTATCTGCAACCATGGTCCTTTCCTCCCCCCCCCCCCCCCCCATAAATTGAGTGCAGAGAAACAGTTTTAGTTTGAATGCATGGTGCCATTACAGGGCTTAGGCAAAACGTGATGTTCATAAAGTTTATAGATAAACACAGGTTTGACAGGGAAACAGACTAGGGGAAACTTGGGTAGTGCAGGCAATGACTCAATGATTGAGTGACTGATGGGCTGCAATGACTGAATGAGTTGAATAGCTATCTATGGGACCCACTGTGGAACCACATGGACCATACATGGTCTGTTGATATTCTTGAACTCTGTGGGCTCCAGCCTCCTTCTAAACAAAATACGTACATCCTCACACCCAACATCAACTTTGCTGCACCCTCCTCTACATAATCCCTCCCTGCCCTCTCCTGAATAAAGTTAAAAGCCTGGGCACTTGTATATAATTGACGGACACCTGCAGCTGAACTGGTGCTGGATGCTGCCTTCTTTGTAACGTCACGCACCTCAAGGGAATCACCGGGTAATCCCCAGAATGACAAGCAGAGACGCTAGACGGGGCGGTGTACATAAAAAGATTGATGTGCTTCCTGAGAGAAACACAACAGCTGTTGGTGTCACGATTGGTGATGATTTATGAGTTGTTTATTCAAGTAAAGCTGAGCTAGTGTCAGCCCAGTTTAAAAAACATGTGATAATCAGTCATTCACGACCAGTCTGACCGTTTAAGGGTTAATTGATTATGTAAATGCCCCATATTTCTGTGAAAATTAGTATCTTTCAATCTACGGTACCGTATTACCTAACTTTAAGTCCATTGAGATGGTTCTAACTACTTACGAAGTACCCGTATCTGGCCGCCACTACATGCTCTAAAACTAGCTCGAGTTCCACCGGTAACTAGCGACAAGTCACTCCGTTGGTCAAAAGCCATCTTTCCACATATTTTTGGCTTTGGCGTTTTATACTTGTGTTGATATGTGGCACCTTTGTGCCGGTGTGTTCATTCTTCTATATTTTTTATCGTTATATGTATTTACTGGTTCCCTGCGACGTGTGAGCAGAATTTCAGCACTGTATCCATTGATGCAAATAAGAGTGTTACTACGTATTACCATTATTGTACATGAACTACTAAAATTTGTAACACTCAGCAACTTTACCCATAACTCTAGTAACGGCTATAGAACTTGTACTGTGACGAGACTTTTGTTATTTTTGTATTATATTTTGAAAAAGAAGGTACGTATTTTTAACAAGGCGATTCTTTTTCAAATCTCGGAAAAAAACTCATAAAACTTTACAAGCATGGTATCTTCTCAGTGCAAATCTTGCGTCGTTTATGGTTTCTCCATTTCAATGTGTAAATATGTATGCAATTATAGGTTTTGTCATGGGTAACAATAATCAGCATAATATAAGTAAAGATCATGACATATCCGTGCAATTCTGGGAACTGTTATTTTCTCCATCTTGAAGCGAACGAATATTGGCACATGTGTCCTTCAATTTAGTAAGAATAATCACAATATATGTGTGTGGGTATAAATACCCTTTACATGTAAGTTTGTCATCAGTATGGTATATTTATTTCTGTGTACGGGGTGTAAAAAGCTATTCGAATCTGGCACAGAATTCTATTTTCTGATACTTGACTCATGTGATTTATTGTCTATATATTTCAAGATCTTACTTGATACTACATACTTATCACTATTAACTGTAATTCCTGTATCTTATATCACGGGATAGAATCCAGGTTACAAACAAAGTGAAAGCTTGAATTTTCAACAAGCTATTCTCATTTTACACTACCACCGTTCTCTTGAAAATTGTACAGATAGTCTTACAATTATACATTTCTTATTGTTGCTTCTGTCGGGATATGTCATCCAAACCCAGGCCCCGCACATCCAGCTGGGGACCTGACTATCTGTACCGTAGCCTTTTGCAAGATAGACTTTTATGTATCAGCTCATCGTTCGCGGGGACCGAGCTAACGGTTTGGGAGGTGGAGTCGCGCTTTATGCTTTGTGGGCTTTGGTTGTAAAAAGGCGTTAAGACATAGAGAACTCCACAATCGAAATATTGTGGGTGGATATCCCGCTCCATGATAATAACTTTATTTTAGCAGTTCTTTATAAGGCCCCCAAACTCAGGAGTGTCCTTTTGGGATGATCATCAGGCTAATGTGGGCTAGGCCATTAGTTCTGGGTCTGGTAATGTAATAGTTGTAGGTGATTTGAAGGCAGATTCTAGAACTAACCATGGCAAGAATTTGTTAAACTTTAGTCTTCAAAACAATTTCACTTTTCATATTAACGAGCCCACATGGATAACCGAAAATACGTCAACACGTTAAGACCAGATTTTAAGTAAATATGTTAGTTTGTTCAAGGTACCTCTGTACTAAGCCCAGTTGCTCGACATAAACATTGCGCTGTGTCGACAAGTTTACTTTTCCGGATTAATAAGGACTGTTCATATGAAATATTCATCTGGCAGTATTGTAAAGCCAACTTTGATTTTTTTCGTAAAAAAACTAAACGACGTCAACTGGGTCGCCTGCTTTGATACCCCTGACGTCAATTCAATCTGTCTGGTTTGGACCACTAAATTTCTAAATGCTGCACGACTGTGGATACCCAACAAAAACGGTTGTATAAGACAAAATGATTCATAATGGTATACTTCTCACCTTCGGACGCAAAAGCGTAAAGGCCATAGAATTCACGAGTAGGCGAAGGCCTCAAGTGAAAACCCTCACATTTTGAGGCAATTTCGTGAGCTTAGAAATAAATATATCAGCGATTTAGGGGAAGCTACCGACGACTACCAGAACAAACAGTGTTATATTGATAACACTGGGGAGTTTAAATGGAAAAGTGGTGAAAAATGGTCAATTATATTTCATGTCTGGCAATTCGAATATGTCAATACCTTCTTTACAATCAAACGACACTGTTATATATGATAGTAAATCTAAAGCTGAAGTCTTCAACGAGTATATTCTTAAACATTGTGATGTGGATGCCTCCTCTTTTACTTCACCTAGTGAAGTCCACGACACAACAAATGTACTTGAAAATATCGTTTTAAATGAAAGTAGTATTCTTGACATACTGAAATCGCCCAACACATAAAAATACATGTGGACGCGATAGTATTAGTCCTCTGCTGTTAAAAGAAGCAGCGCCCATTATAGTACCTTCTCTTATTAATCTACTGAACCTGTCTCTTAGTAACCGTAGGTTTCCATCTGAATGGGAAAAGGCGCATGTAACACCAATCCATAAAGGTGGTGCAGGTGAACCGTGCAACAATTATCAACCTGTTTGTTTATTAAGTTGTGTAAGGAAAGTTTTTGAACGGGCTGTCTTTAAACACATATTTAACTTTTTGCGTGATAATTATGTGTGGTCAGCAAATCTGTCTGGATTTTCATCCGGAGATGGGACATTTAACCAATTAGTTTTTCTTTACCTTGAATTCGCAAAAGCAATAGATCTCCAGAAGGAAGTACGCATAGTCTTCTGCGATATTACTAAAGCCTTTGACAAGGTACACCACCCTTGGCTAATACATAAATTGAGAAAAGCTGGTATCCGTGGCTCGTTAATTCGTTTGTGCAGTATTGTCAGCATGCACGAACTCAGAGAGTCGTTACGCAAGGCCAGGCTTCTTCATGGGGGGGGGGGGGGGGGTTATCAAAGCTAGGGTCCCACAAGGTTCAGTTTTCGGACCTTTGTTGTTTCTCATGTACGTTAATAATATTATTGGGATTGTTAAATCGGAAATACGTCTTTTTGCAGATGACACCACTTTGTATATTACAGTCGAAGCAGCCGAAAGTATCAATTATGATCTTGAGTCAATATCAGACTGGTCAGACCAATGGTTAGTTTCTTTCAATTCTATCAAAACTAAATCCATTGTAGTAAGCAAGAAGTATAATCCTGAAGATCATACTAACATAACATTTAATAATAATTGTCTAGAGAGTGTCGATTTGCATGAACACCTGGGTCTGTGGCTTTCTTCTGATCTTTCTTGGTCAACCCATGTTAACCATATTATAGCAAAGTGTAGGAAACTAGTTGGGGTCCTTAGACGCTTACAGTCTTAGTTGAGCAGGAAATCCCTGGGAAGTCTCTACTTTTCCTTTGTACTCCCCTGTTTAGAGTATGCAAGTGTAGTCTGGGATGGATGCACACAAACCGACAAAGATCGTCTGGAATCTGTTCACTTGGCTGCAGCCAGGGTCGTGACAGGAGCATTTGCTCATACAAGTCTTGAAAAATTTATATAGAAACAGGGTGGGAAAAAAATTCAGAGCGTAGGAGGAAACATAGTTAGTACTAATGTTTAAAATTATTAATTGAATAGCTCCACCATACGTTGTTAATCATTTTCCATGGACAGTCTCAGAACGTACTAAACAAATAACAATTCCTTTTTCCCATCAATTATTGGGGAATGAAACCTATTATGTCGACAGGTAAGGACTCTAGAAAATTCAGATGAATTTAAATGGGAACTTAATCGAACAAAACTAAAAAGCAAAAAGATTTCTCTCTTGGGGAAAGGAAAATTATTATTAGTGACGCAAACATGCCCATGAGCTGCAGCCCATTGAACAGTGACCTGTATAAAATTGGTGTTTTTCACTCGCCGTCAAGCCCCTGCAGAGCAAACCTAGAAAGTGCCCATCATTTCTTTTTTGAATGTAGTAATAATGTTTTACTTCAGAATGAACTACAATCTGAAATAATACCGTTTGGTAGTTTGATTATGAAAACGCTACTCTTTGGAGTTGAAGGGAAAGGTTCAACAATTAATCAGAACGAAAAAAATATGTAAGGGCGCTCATAGGTATATAAAGTCATCTGGAAGGTTTAAAATTTGATATAATGGGATAAGGTTAAGTTTTTTTTTTTTTTTTTTTTTTGTTTACACACCGTTACTTTTCTTTCCCCTCCCCAATTGTATAGTTATGTCTGTGTTCTATCTGTAAACCGGTGTTTTGTAATCTTCATGTTGTCTTGTGAATTTCATGTACAAAAGGCCTTCATATAGGCTGGTGAGCCTGTTGGCCAATTGTTTTTTCTGAAATAAAACATATTTAAACCAAATGTCATGCAAGCAAAAATTAAAACCAGCTTTATACAATTCTATTTGCAACTCTTAGTCCCAAAATTAGATTATAGGCAACGCAATCTGCGTAATTTTAGCAGGCCTGTGGACAGTCATATGTATACAACTTAAACAACGTTAAAATTGTTAAATTTTAGCATGTGGCTTGCGATGAATGTTAGCATGTATCTGTACGCTGTTGTTATATGCCATGTTGTGACAAATTGTGTAATGTGACAACCTGCACCAGGTGCTGTCTGGGTCTTTGAAGTGACTTACTGACACTAAGCAGAATACATTTTCATTCAACTTGTGAGAACATCTGAGTATTTGCTGTTTAGTAAGGTAGGCAGTAAATGTTATAAAGCATGATGTTTCTGTGTGCCATGTCAGCAAAAGCATATTACTAAACAATCTTCCTCATTCTCTAAATGCTCTAGTTATATGCTAGTAACCCATTTCACCGCAACATTAAATACCTGTATATCTAGAGTGGGTACCTCAGAGCTTTCAGTTCTAAAACTGAAGCAAATGCTGGAGTTCTTACAATATCTAAAATGACCCATTGTCTGGCCTTCTTTTTTTCTGGTTATAACAACACTGAGTTTGTTCTGACAGGGTCTAGAAAAAGCCATCCTACCAGACCTGAAAAAACCAACACCCTGTTTAGCAACGCCACATCAAATACGTGATGCTACTTATGCACGATGATGACAATTATGGTGATGATCGTCTTTGAAACTTTACCTTTATGTACACTAAACTCAACGCCACACATATAGCACACGGTAGAAATGCCATGGACGTCAAACAGACAATGGCTCCTTTTTTCCAAAAACACCCAGCTGCAAGGGAATTGTAGCATGAATTATGTTTTGAAACTACGCTGTTGTGTCTATCGAAATTGTGTTGTTAGCGTCACAAAGGAAGTGTACAAGAGAAACAGGTGAAAACAAATAACACAAATGAGGCATCTCAAGAACAAATAGGCGGTTTGAAGGGAAGAATAAACTAAGAATATAGGCAGTTTTATGTATATTCAGTACTTGAGGAATAACATTTCATTAGTGCTCGCATAAAACCAACAAACAGCAAACATATTTGTTACATATAAAATTCCTGAGAACTAAAATTGGCATCACCGTTGGGTAACCAGATCCATGCTGTATACAGCAAAATGTAAGCTCGTCTACCTCATTTGTTGCATGCTATCCAAAGGTTGTCTGCTGTTGATGACATGCCACGTTTGTACAGGTAATGATGGCATCTCTGTTGAAAAGCGCAACTTTATTGATAATTAATCTATCCCTGCAGGAAACCCAAAACGGGAGCTAGCCACCGTGTCTAGCAAAAGTAAGGTCATATTGCAATTATATCATATGGGAGGTACCTGTCATGTCGCTCCACAGGAAACCCACACAATATGCCATTGTCACTGTTATATCAACGGTAAAGATGATATGCAGAGGTAGCTTTGCATCATTTCTCCGGCAACCTGAACCAAGAAAACAAAAAGAAAAGAAGATTTCATCTTACATAAGATATCGGCAGATGTCAATCTACGAATGCCAGATGTGGCCAAGTTACTGCACAATGGGCAAAGGTACATATAGGGGAACGAGCAGAACATGTATCCTTATGCCAGTCGCTGTGTGCCAAAAAGTCGGGTATCATTTGGGAGACCCCCCACAATACTTATCTGTAGGCACTCGTAACTCCTTAGGTCCTACTCCCGCCAGAGTGGAAAACATATGAGCTAGCTAAATCATCATCTCATCTGAGCGTGCTCAGTCACTCTTTGACCCTTAATTGGGTCAAATGTCTTTAGAGATAAATTCTAATGAATTTCCGTGAAAGGTAACAGTAGCTCAACTTAAACTGTCAACAAAGGTATTTTGCAAAAGGTCTCACCCCGGTAGAAGTTTCTCTCGTATTTGTTTTAGTATGTTAAAAATTGTGCTGGGTTGTTATCAGGAAAATATCCACACATTTTCCCAAAAGGGGAGAGTTTGGTACTGGTTACTACGGAAACTATAGTGACTGAATGGGAAAATGCGACTTTCTGTCTCTCCTATCTTTTGCTCCATATTCCTCCGACGGCTAGCTGATCTCAGATACCGATTTGGCTTTTTTGATCAACCCTCTCTGTAATGTGTTTTGAGCAATTATGCCCCCACCCCCACCGCCAAAAATGTGTCAGGTTCATGCTTTGGTTTTCCATACTGAGGTTGTAATTTCTAGAGATCTGACTTCTGTTTCTCGAATTTTTAAATAAACCGATTGGCAACACTACTTTTTGTCACGGTCATGACAAGTGATGGTTTTACCAGGACAAGACAATGGAAACTCGTGTAATGATATACATATATACATATATATATTTATACATACATATATATATATATATATATATATATATATATATATATATATATATATATGTATGTGTGTGTGTGTGTATGTGTGTGTGTGTGTGTGTGTGTATGCTTGTATGTGTGCGTCTCAGGTGCAGCGGATTTCTGAAGGCAAGGGGCCTCAGTTTTAAAGAAGAAGCTTGAAAGGTCTGAGGAAGCAAGTTGATTAAGGTGAAGAAGAATTGGCTACAAGCATCACAATGTCATATCACAACCACTAACAGGGGCTCTGTGTTTTATGTTTTTCACCTTTTTCAAGAAACAGCACAAACGAAATATGCTGAACGAATGGGCGAATGAAGTCTGTTATTCAACCATCTTTTTACTTCTTGTGCACAAAATGATAACATATGTTCTTTCTTGTTGATGATATCGAACTAAAAGAAGTACAGGTAGTAATGACGCTGCAGCGTTAATTAACTTTACTTGTGTGCAACAAAAAAAATATATAGATAGTGTTGCCTTGGTTTAAGCATACATTATTTTTAAAAAAGCACTTGGGGTGCATGCGATACTGACGATGAGACTAAATAACCAAGTAAATTGCAATAAAACTTTTAAGAATGGAATAATGAAATAGGATAAATAGTAGCACACGATTTCACGAATAAAATAACGTGGCAAAAAAAAAACCCAACACAATAACAGTATATATTGTATAGACCAAATCTTTAACAAGGACAAAGGCACGGAAATCAAACATCACCTAGGCAAGACAGACAGTAAATACATATATCAGTTTGCCTGTGGTTTCCTGTTTGAATCTCCATATATTCATTCATCTAGCAAAAAAAGCTTCTGATAGCATCATGCAATCCATGCATTCATTGTTGTAACAAATATTTGCCTCAAGGCATAGCTACATTTATCCATTATGTGAATTTTCAGAAGACCATTTATAACTATTTAAAACATAGAAATGAATTCCTTTCCATTTGGGTTATTCAAGCTAGCATAATGTCATGTTGAAAATATTGTCTTCCATTGTTGTCATGCACGAGACTCACCCTGTTTTTTCCATGCAAACAGAAAATATGCAGAAGGTCCAACCAAGATGGTAATCACCACGCAAATAGCTAAATAAAGATAAAAGGTCAGTATGCATTTTGAACAGATAATGAGACACAAGGGTCGAGATACTTTTATTTCCGTTGAATCTCTAGACATGTGTTAGTTTTGCTCAAAACCGGCACAAGTTTTAGTATTTTTCTTGTTGATTAATGCTTGTTGCTTTGCCTCTACATATGATATCATTGTCTTCTTCTGTTGAACTACCAGAGTCAATGGTTATCCACTGTACTTTTTATGAAATTAGAACTGCAAATTAAGTTCTGTTCTGTTACTGACCGTACCCAGCAATACCATACCATACCATGCCATACCATACCATGCTATATCATGCCACAGTATGCCATATCAAGACATAACGTACCATTCGGTAGCAAACTTTGTTTACAGAGCAGTAACATCCAGGTTCATGAACCACACTTTTCGTCCAGCTTGGCTGCCCTCACCTTTTAAACGCAGTGGTTGTATCCCTGTTTGTTTCTTGTGTTTCCAAAATGCACATATGACACCACCAACATCGAACACTAATCGAACACCGAGGTAGATATGTAGCACCTTGACTATAAGGCTTCCTCTGCTCTGTGACTCATCGTGCCCTGGGCAAATGACGTAAAATAAGACAATCTGTCGTCCTAAACGTATTCTTGATTTTGTATGGTTTCATGAGTCCCACAAGTGACCCAATATATATATATATATATATATATATATATATATATATATATATATATATATATATATATATATATATATATATATATATATATATATGTGTGTGTGTGTGTGTGTGTGTGTGTGTGTGTGTGTGTGTGTGTGCGTGTGTGGGGGGGGGACGCATTTCTACAAACGGATAAGTGTAATTCTTTAAGTGTTGCTCGATAGACTAGAACATACCGTACACAATGCTACCATGATTCCAAATGACACCACGCCTGTTTGGAGACATTACGTAAAATGTAGCAATTCGAATAACTGCACCGTTGCTGCACTCTTACTAACATGCTCATGCCTAACAAGTAAAGCCCATAAAATATTATCTCGCACTTTAAAAATGCACTGAATGCAGGTGCAGCAGAATGCATGATGATTACCATAATCACAATCACGAGCAATCTGATCTTAAATACTAATGATTAAACTAACATTAATTACAGTTCTTAATAACAAATCAATCGCCAAAACTGAAGCGAAAAAAATGGCTTAGGCTTTAACGCCAAAACATTTAAATCTGATGATGGGCTATTTTCAAGTTTATTACCAACAATTATCTTCGCTGTACATATGTAAGTCGTTAAGAAATGTTCTTTAAAGGACCAATGTGAAACAACCAATTTCGTGCATCACTCTGCTAATAAAGAATAAGAACCCCAATAAATATAAATCCAAACGTTTGCCGTGTTTTCGAAAAGGGGAGGGGGCACGTACTTAAACAGATTATCATAATCAATTTGCTAATTTTAGTAAAGCATATGGCACCTTACATTGTTCCACACTGTGCTGACACATGCAGGGAATATGAAAAAACCACCATGCTTTCCAAACTTTTCTTATTAAGATTTCGGTGTAGTTCCAAAGAGAAATTGCACATGCCATGATCTACCTAGATTAGAGCCTACCCACAACATGAGCAAGTAAATGTAGATGTACTTCCGTGACAATGTGACATAGTATGCATTTGCCACTTACCGTTAGCTACGAGACTGCCATAACATTGTGTGAATGCCAATGTGACCACAATAATGCCCATTAATACATTGCCGATAGAGCCAACCAAACCGGCCTTGATCACACACAGATACTTCTCTATACAAATATACAATGACACAATGGTGACACACCAGTCAGCATGCAAATAATTGGACTCCCATCCAAGGCCAAATAATAAATTGACTAAAGAAATAATAATATGACAAACTATTCAGAGTCATATATTAACTTAAATACAAAAAATGCGCGGAAAACCACATGCCATTAAAAAGTTACTTATCCTGATTAAGTTCATAATAAATGAACAACTGCTGATTCTTTTTCTTTCAGTTATTATTATTATTATTATTATTATTATTATTATTATTATTATTATTATTATTATTACTATTGCTGTTGTTGTTACCATGATGATGATGATACTACTATTACTACTACTACTACTACTACTACTACTACTACTACTACCACAACCACCACCATCACCACCATACCTACACCACCACCACCACCACCACCACCACCACTACTACTACTACTACTACTACTACTACTACTACTACTACTACTAATAACAATAATAATGATAATAATAATGATAATAATGATAACAATAATAATTTTTTATTATTATTATTATTATTATTATTATTATTATTATTATTATTATTATTATTATTATTATTATTATTTGCGTACAGTACCGACAACCCGGAAACATTCCACATCTCATAAAATAGGAATACCCTGATTAGAGGTTGTAAATTGTGGCATGACATCAGACAACTAAGAAAAAAAATGTCTTTCCTTTAAAGGTTTGCTAACTTCAAAAGATAAAGCTGTCCATGCTACAAACGACATGTTCAGATAGCATTCTTGCTCTTTTTACATATACACAAAGTAATCCCCAGCTACCTATGGTGTTAATCCATCCTAACTAATCATTATTTTTTTCATTATTTTTCAGCATTCCGGTGGACATTTTAAAGATATAACTGTTATTAATGTCGGGATGGCTGGCTTTTTTTTTTTTTAATTTGGAGAGGTCACTGTATTGAGTTTACTCTCACGTAGCCTGTAGCCAATGAAGTGGGGACCTACATACAGGCACAGGTGTAAAGAAAGGGAAAGCCCTGATGTGGTCTCAGAGAATTGAGATGTGTGACTTATTGGAAAACTCTGGAATACTGGGGGGAGTTCTCAGCATGGACCAAAGTAGCTCCCTTCATGACTGGGAGAGGGGAATTCTGAGATCTGAGAGAAGCTGTGTGTCTTCAAGCCAGCGAGACTGTGGGCCACTGCCATTGCCAGGGAGATTACTTACTTATACATTGTACCTGTGGAGTGTGGATAGTGCCTTTGAGTGGACTGGTATTTTTGGTGTTTATTTATACCACATTGGAACCAAAGTGTAGCTTTGTGGGATGTGGACCACCACTGTGTTTTGTGTACCACATTGGGAGGAAACTGAGCCCCTGTAGGATCTGGACCAGACTATTTGACACTTGTTAAAGGACTTGAAGCTGTGGGACAGTACCTGTAGAGAATATCTCATCACATATTAGGATTTCCCTGCAGTCTGTTAATTATTAGAGTGTCAACATAGCTAAGTGTATAATTTATATTACTTACTTTGTCTTGATTGTTGATTGTAAATATATTGTTACTGTTACAGTTATCTTATTATTGTCATCCTTTATTGTGTTCCAATAAAGGATGACAATATATATATATATATATATATATATATATATATATATATATATATATATATATATATATATATATACCCGCACCAAGCACCAGTAGATCAATGATACAATTAATGGAATGCGCGATACCATAATTATAATAGGATAGAGCACAAGTAAATTGTTCAAATCAGTACAAATAAATTGCTTAAATTCAAATCTGTACCCCAATGGCACGAATCCAAACTCCGCGGAATGGATACTGTTCCTGTCACTAGTAAAATGTCTCGGCGGGTTTTGGCACATTTCGGCGGGAGCCGGCGGTTTTCGGCGGATCCCAGCGGGTCTCGGCGGGACTCGGTGGTGGTACCGCCGATAACCGCCCACTCCCATCGGCACCCGCCGAGGCCAGTGGCAGCCTCTGTGGGCTCGGTGGGTGCCGGCGGGAGTGGGCAGTCATCCGCGGGAGAGCTGCCTTTCACTTGTTTCTCCCGCGTGTAGCCGCCCACTCCCGCCGGCACCCGCTGATCACCGCCGGTAGCCGCCCAATGCTGACCACTGATTTGTGCAGCTTCAAAAATAAGAATTTTCATGGAATAGCTAATAGGGATATGGACAACAAGGGCCAGGTAGGATGTATAAACATGTTCACTTTTGCATTTATTAGGCTTACAATCTGGGACCATTCAATGAGTCCATTTAATGAGTCACACTTGTAGATCTTTACAAAAAAATGGAATTTAACTAACAGGGGTATGCACACTCCCGCTGAAATCTGCCACTGGCCTCGGCGGGTGCCAGCGGGAGGGGCGGTTATCGGCGGTACCACCGCCGAGTCCTGCAGAGTCCCACCTAGACCCGCCGGGACCCGCCTAAAACCGCCGAAAACCGCCGAAATGTGCCAAAACCCGCCGAGACATTTTACAAGTGTGTAGTACTAACAATGATGATGATCATCAGCAGCAGCAACAGCAGCAGCAGCATTATCATCATCCTGAATAATGTGTGGGAGATATTATCAACAATGTACTCTGCCCTTTTTATATGCAAATAATGAAAGCAATCCTGTCATAGGTATACAAAATAAAAACAATGGAATATACATTTCAAGTGCTTTTAATATTCCTGAATGACAGAAAAACAAAAAAACAAAAAAACAAAAAACAAAAAACAAAAAAAAAAAAAACCCTAATAATTCAGATTCCATAATTAGGTTGCATAATGTATTACCAAGTTTATTTGGGACAATAGTTTGAAACCTTTTCATTTAAATTCTACCCGTTCCTGGGTGTTGATCTACGCAAAGCGGTATGTCCCTGTCAGTTTCGCTGGGGGTAATTTAAATTATCAATCATTCCTGAAAAGGTTTCATTGATTTTTTTTTGGGGGGGGGGTGGTTTGTTTTTTTTTTTTTTTTTTTTTTTTTTTTTTTTTTTTTTTTTTGGTTTTTTTTTTTTTTTTTTTTTTTTGATTTTGAGAGGCCTACCGTTTACTCAGGCTATTCAGCTGATGTATGTTATATTTTCAACAAAATTTTTGACTAAATTAAACATACAACCAACTTTAAGTCTGAATGTAGACACAAAATGACATCATCACATTGGTGATGTATCCAAGTGCACATCTAATTCTAATGGTGCTGGTGCACTTCTGTCTTATAATTATCCGGATAATTCATGGATATTAACAAGGGAACAGGCACAGTACTCACCACGTGTCTTTTTTTTGGTAAGATATTTATACACCAAAAGCCAGCACGCCATAATGAAGAAACCCACAGGAATAATGAAGAACAGAATCAGTTTTATGCTGGTGCCATCTGCGAATGGTTTTGTAAATGTGACTCAGATACATATAATTTACATGGCATGATCGCTTTATTAAAAATATTAAAAAAGGAGTTTAACCTCCTTTAACGGCTTTGTTTTTTGTGTTTTGTTTCGTTTGTATTTTGTTGTTGTTGTTGTTGTTGTTGTTGTTGTTGTTGTTTTCAGATAATTCCGGTGAATTATACTTACTTATTCAGTTTTACTATTTGCCATACTTCTTACGCATACGATACTTTTCAAGTGAAGTTTCATGACACACTCAAAGCACACGAGCTGAGAGATGAGCTGTACACGTTTTAGGTAAACTCACACAGCAGAATGTCAGTGATCCCATTTAAAACGCACTTAACGTTACGAAGAATATAGATAATTGCAGTGCGACTGGTTTCCTATATGTTGCAAATACAGTCCAAAAGAGGTTCCCTTGTGTGCTTTTTCAGATATTTGCCAATGGGTTTTACAGACTTGCAAAACATTCTTCTCGTCCATAAACCACACATTTATGACGACGACGACGACGATGATGATGATGATGATGATGATGATGACGACGACGACGACGATGATGATGACGATGATGATGATGATAATAATTGCTTCATTGTCATCTTTCAAACCTTGCAAAATTGACTGAAGATAAGCACCCACCAAATTGGAAATGGATCTATTTTTTTTCTTTTGCAGACAGCCCATAAACATGGTTTTCTTAGAATTCACGCATTGTGGCATTCTTATCTGCTAAAACGCACTCTCATCAAATATATGACTTTAAGAAATACTGAAAGTCAAGAAATAAGAATGGTGTGTTTCAAGAAGATTGACCGAAGCTACATTTTCACCATAGTAGAGTCAAACCTACCGTGCCGCTTGAAAAAAACAACATACAGATCATAGACGAAAATACCCTTAAATGAAAAATGGGGTTTTTTTTGCAACAAGTAAAATCTGCTAAAATGATGAAGTCTTCGTAAAATGTAATTTATCCCAGGGCCACCCTGTGAGCAATCTGGGTAGATACTGATCTTGCGTACATTCCAATCAAAACAAAAGCTAGGTAGCAGTTCAGAAAAAGGTGAAATTTAAATGTGAACAGACGAAAGTCACTGCCGGCAGAAAACCTGTGGGTGATATTTCCTGAGCGTCTAGTTTACCGACATGTCAGCAAAGTTTTAAAAAATATTTAACGATCGCAATTATGAACAAATTTCGGACGTTGGTTTTCCAAGTATGGAGTTGTCTGATCTGAAAGCACTTAGAAATAGAGGAACAATTCATTTTGTCCTGCTGTCGTTAATATAAGAAAAAAACTTGGAAATGATCAATGTTGATGCAGTGACCGAAACGACAAGGAAAGAATTTATTGTAAACGTCCAACAGGCTCAAAGTATAAACCATTCTTTTTCTAACGTGGAAGAGTAAATGCAAAGCAGTTGCTAATGAACGAGAAAAGAATTTTATAGGATACAGAATATAGATCCTCCTTCGTGGATCTTTGCATGACGGTATTAAGGTGCTATTTGTGCAAAGCTGTAGTACGCTTATATCAGCAAATGAGGTAACTTACATGTTACCCGGAGACACAATTTTATATCTTCGAACCGACCTGTCTGTGCATCAGGAACTTTGACTATGCACATAAGAGTTGCATTATTTGAGAAATGGATGTCTATCTGCCGTTTTGCACCTTTCCTGAGTACCCCTATATCAGTGTTGTCCGAATATGATGCGTTATGAATGAGACTGTGCCCTCCATAATGCCAATCTAATATGGGGTAAGGCTGTGTAGGTCCAACTTTGCACACAAATGATGTGGCTCTGTCCACAGCAATAACCGGTTCACCAGCCAGGTCACTGCAGTTGGATGTTCTTTGTGTAGCACCATATATGTCGGTAATGACTGGCGGGACTTCGGGCGGAGCTGTAAGGGAAAATACCAAGGCAATAAACGTGCGATTTGGCATTATTCATTTACCAGACCGAAATGGGAGGTATGCTGATCGATATTCTATTAGAGGGTTTGAAGTGAGGAAAACCAGATGGCAACATTAGACCATTCATATATTTCAGTTCAGTTAGATGCTCTCTGAGTGACACTTGGTTTGTGTCCGATAAGAGGTTGCAAATCTAGCAGAACTATAAAAAAAGGCCACTGAGTCATAACGTTCGGGCTTGACTTTATGTGATGCACGTAGATATTATCATTTTAGATGAGTTTAAACACCACTTAAAAAAGTCTGCAAGGTAAATCTCAAGCAAACATAGAACAGTGAAATTTGCCGACCTGGTGATAAAGTCTATTTATATTTAAGCCTTCAGCATTAATTACCCTTTAGTAACCTTGACTAAAATGACAAAACATCATTTTGTTTTCATAGACTATGCAATCCAAAATGTTGATTTTCTGTATGGCTTAAAGAAAGATCACAAGGCCACAAGAGACTTTGAAGTATTTAATTTGGATGCCTGGTAACGCTGTTGAAATCAGATAATTTGTTTCCGATTTTTCAACGCACCACCCTTTAAGCAAAAGAATTGGACCAATACCATTCGGTCTGCTACACACCTTAGCTTCTGCCCTGGTTTACTGTGAACAGTAGCTATGCTGATGTTCACCTAACGCAACCTTGTGAACACGATTATCACTATTTACTTCATGTCCTTATTAACAAATATTGTTTCCATGGTTTCATACCATTTAACTTCTGCGTGCCCTAAAATGTATGTCCTACAGAATCCTACCTCTCAGGTTCCACATGGATTATAAATTGTGCATCAGACGCCGCTTTCTCCTTTCAACCTTAGCGATTATACACCTGAAAAGTGCTGTCTATTCCATTCCGTTTGAGACTCCAAATATATTTTTATGTGCCTTCTAAGTTGGGTTAAGTATTATTTGGCGGGAAATAGTTGGGTTGCTGTGACATTCAACGGTTAGCAGGGGTGAGATCTGCCCATCATTCGTCATCCATTAAAATTACATAAATCAATTCGCCTAGATAACCTTATGAAATATAGAATTTAAATGATATAATGATGATGATGATGATGATGATGATGATGATGATGATGATGATGATGATGATGATGGTGGTGGTGATGATGATGATGATGATGATGATGACGATGATGATGATGACTACGATGATGATCATGATAAAGATGACGATGATGGTATATCGTGATGAAAAGTGAGAAAGAAAGCAAAACAAACAACAACAACAAAAAAAAACCAACAAACAAAAACAAAACACCAAAAAACATTACACGATGCTGAAAAGAAATAAACGAACACTAGAGCCCAAGGATTAGCCTGCATTAAATTTTTGTTCCAAAAAGTGAGTCCACCCAAAAGATTTCCGCGAATCGCGAAGAATACCAACAAGAAGAACCTAAAATTAAGTTGATATCTTCGATATGTAAGGTTCCTTATTTTGAGAATCATATTACTCAAGTGATCATATTAATATTATGCTGTTCTTGTTCTTTTTCTCTGGGAATCGGAGCAATATTTTTCTTTGGGGGAGGGGGGATTTTTTTTTTAACCACACATTCGACCTTAACGCAGAGATTCAAGATTTTTTTTCTAAATCGCTGATGCACCTGGTGGATCCGTTATGTAGTGGAAAGGTTAATTTCCTCAGTTGGAAAACCTAGGGTGCTTAATTTAAAAGTTGACAGTATCGTTAGTTTGTACGTCCTGCTTCTGAAGACATACATTTGTATTTTATGGGTGCGCAACATTTCAGATACATCAAAATAAAGCTCATAAAATTTCAATACATGTGACTCTTTCTTTTGATTTAAAGTTTTCTCTGTTCACTATGATACGTTCATGTCGTGGTCAAGAAGACCCTGACTTCACAAGATAAAATAAATTCTACATCCATATTGAAAGACTTACAATTCTTGTTGTTGTTGTTGTTGTTGTTGTTGTTGTTGTTGTTGTTGTTGTTGTTGTTGTTGTTGTTGTGTTTTTTGTTTTTGTTTTTGTTTTATTTTTGTTTGTTAGTTTTTTTTTGTTTTTTGTTTTACTTTTTTTTGTTTTTGTTTTTGTTTTTGTTCTTTTTTTTTTTTTTTGGTTTTTTTGTTTTTGTTTTTCTGTTTACTAAAATAACCTTTGGCTCAAGTCATGCCAAACATCATACAGATGCTATCAAAACTGCTTGCTTTGTATTTGAGCAATGCTACACATTATCTTTAATAATTTATGAAAGGTAGTCACTGCCATAACATCTATGGTCGAAATTTGGAAGGGTTGTTGACCACTAAACCATCCCAAAAACATTTCCCCGACTTTTTCATGGACAGAATAAACAAAGAATTCATAAGAGAAAGGACGAGATAGAATAGTATAGAATTGGAAAACAAAAAGACAACAATAAAATACAAAAGAATACACTTCACCGGGAGCCTAATAAGCGAACACTCCAAATAGGGATATTGATTTCATTTCAGTATATCATCAACTGCATGATGTGAAAACAATATCGACAGCCTTATCGAAAACATAAAGATCTGATATATGCAATGCTTACATACCTACTAGGGCCAGCTGGACAAACGTGTACTTAAAAATGTCTACACGTTTTGGCGCAATGTGACATGAATAATTATCAAAATCGCTCGGTATTGCTTTCAAAATGGAGATCTCATAAGCTGACGCATTCTGGCTGAAGCTTCCACTAATACTTCGTCCCCTGAATGATCCTCTTGTTCGTTCGGGAGGTGAAAAGCCATTCACATCCACGTACACCTTGTGGTCAAACGGTAGCGCCCCCTTGTGCCACTCCACCGTGTCTATTTCAAATGTATTTGGGACGATTGAACACCTCATTGACGCAAGCCCATTGTACTCTCCTGTGATCCTTTCTGCGATGATATCAAATGTTTCAGATGCAGCTAGAAGAGCAAATAAATATAAATAAACCATAATTGAGTAAATGTATTGCAACTCATATCGTTATGCAAGTACTAATAGGGCTTGATCTATAGGGTCAAAGATGACCTAGTACAATAGGCCTGGAAAAGTTTAGCCAAATAGATTCCTGTTGTAGATGTTGATACCTTTTGGTCAACGATTCCATCTATACCCATTCAGCTGTTTGCTTAAATACAGAACGCTTTGGATGAATGAACTTTTGTGACTCGTATGCGTGCTGGCATTATGAGCACTATAGCCCATGATACTTTCATGCTAAGCCATTTTTTTTCTTTTTTTTTTTTTTTTTCGATTTATTTGCAGCGCATTGACAACATGAGTTCACTCTTTTGGAACTTAGCAATTCTATTTGCGGGTCTGGTGATATTGTTATATTCTGCGTCGTGAACAGTTAACATTGAAAAACATCAGTAAATGATAATGTCACACTGAATTAACGTAATCGGGAAAGAAATGTGGACAGTTTGCGTAGCGGGTATATTGTTAAATGAACGTAAATGCACCTTACCACCAAATTCTGTACAATAAGTGGTAGACTTTCCACTACCTGCGAATTTGATTTTACTTATGCAAACGCACAAACACAAACACACACACACAAACACACACACACACACACACACATATATATATATATATATATATATATATATATATATATATATATATATATATATATTTGTGCTCGTAACCAAAGGAATGATTGATTCTATATTTATAGGTCACACGTATATACGCTGATCAAATTCAAATGTTGTAAATGTCAGTATCACATTATTATTGTCAATATTACCTGCTATAAGACATCCGAAGGCGCACAAAATACACACTAGCGCTGTCTCCATCTTCTGGTTGGTATTTTCACTAATTGTTTCTGCAAGATTTGATGAAAGATATTAAATTTCCCGATGACCACTTGATCTTAGCAATACAAATTTCTAATGACACGTGGATTTTGTTTTGTTTCTTAAACTTAGCTTAATTGTCCGTTTTTGAATTATCAATTAACTAATCATTTTCCCATTTATATGTTTGCAGAGAGTCACAAATTATAATATAAACTCAGTCTTTAATAACAGCAGGGGACAAATTCAACTGCCAAGTACTTCATGTCCTTATATTCACGGAATGGCACAAACGTAGTGTGACCGTATTATGTTCGGAACGAGCGAGACTCAAACTTGCTACCTTTGGTACCAGTCGCCTAGCTTAAATGGAAAATTTATACATTTACATATACACGTATAGTTCTGCGAAATACCGCAGTGATTTTATAAGCAAATTCCTTACGCTGCATGCGTCGAAAAATTCAGCTTGCGGAAAGACTAACTTTCTATGTCCAGTTCCCGCCCACCCACAGAAATAGAGAGAGAAAAAGAAAGAAAGAAAGAAAGAAAGAAAGAAAGAAAGAAAGAAAGAAAGAAAGAAAGAAAGAAAGAAACAAAGAAAGACAGGTACATTTAAACTTGAAAATGAAGGGCTACATATTATTGTACATGAAACATTCTAACTATGTTTTTCTCATTTTGCCTCTGATCTTCTTTCCTTGACTTTTATTTTATAAAGGTAAAACAGGAATCAAGTTTATTTCATGCAAAAATATAAATGAAAAACAATAAAAAATAAAATAAGACTTTGATGTACATATATTTCTATAGAATACACCAAGGGCATTGATTACATGAAGTGACACGTTTGGGAAAAAGAAACCTAACAGTGTAAAGCACAGCAACATAATCTGCCATCACTCTATTTGACAAAACCGAATGGAAGTTCTTCATGAGTTTGTGTTATATGAACAAGTTACGAACGGATGTGCTGTAATAACACTACGATAATACCATTTGACTTGTGTTTTTTTAACAACTTAAGATCATACATTGCCTATGTGCATGTGTTAAAGGCGGGATCTATGCGAAGAAGCAAACTGGACTTTAACCCTTTCCCGATTATTCATGGATCCGTTAGTGTTCTCTCTTTGGCCAGGCTTCAATACATTGGACCACACAGTACCCCCCCCCCCCCCCCCCCCCCATGTAGATAACAGCATCAAGACGGCAAAACTAAGACGTTCTTCATTAATCTTTAACTGCAGATGATTAGTTCTAACTTGCAACATACGCTAAAACGCAAGGCTCTTTGTCAAATACTCGTCATTATAAATCTATAACTTAGTAAAAGAGTGTACAGTGAAGTGCAAATCGTTATGAAATATAGACTACTTCCAAATGACGGCGCAAATATGTTAGGTGCTACTTGCTCACTCCATTAAACGTATTAGTTCATATTTCTTCATTTTCCATAGTACCAACGAAATTATATTTCCATTAGTTGTGAAATAAATTGCACAACATGGGATAATTAAAAGTTATATCATTGTCAATAGGCCTAATCTAAGGAGTATATTTTTAATATGAGCTTCTGATTATATAATAATACTGTCTCATTTCATGTAATATCTGAAACACAAGAGGCTAGGGCCTAGTACTGACCACCATCAGCATAATCCACCTTCTGAAATGTATTCAATCCACGACCTTGGACAATCAAATAAGGTTAGCCATATCATGCAGTATCAAACTTCCACAAGATACGCATGTGTGGTACATTTGGCATCACTCCCCTTAATTTTTATCACAATATTGAGTTAACTGTCCTTTTTTTAAATGTTGAAAATAGATCCTTATTTATACAAATATAACGGCTCGGGTCAAGAAATATGAAAGCAAAACGGTAAAAATACGTAGTTATAATAATTTTGACAGGGATCGTTTTCTGTCTGATCTGACTGAAAGTGATGTTTTAAATGATGTTCACAAAGAGACAGATCCAGAAAAAACATGGTATACTTGGCGATTAGAATTTGATCGAATTTGTAATAAGCATGCCCCAATTCGAAGCATAAGAGTGAAAAGTCGATGGAACCCGTGGATGTCTCGTGATATTTTGAAATTTATTTACCAGCGCGAGTACCTGCATAAAAGAGCACTAAAAGAGCAAAGCTCGAGTTTATAGGATGAATATCGCAAACTTCGAAATTTGGTTAATGAAAACATAAAAAAGGCCAAAAATGTGTATTATGATTCGGCAGTTACTCAAGCTAAAAACCAAAAGGAAATGTGGTCTTTATTGAAACATCTTATACCATCAAAGAAACGTGACAACCATGTTCCTCCCGACCTTACCCCAGATTCGTTTAACATGTATTTTAGAAATATTGGCATTGAATTAGCTCGGAAATTCGACAAAGAGTTCCAAGAGAATTTGCCTGATTCAAAATGTTATCACACTCAACAACGACATATATTCGGCCCTATTACGAATGACTATGTACTCACTAAAATGCTTGCTTTACCTGAAAAAAGTAAATTAGATGTTATGGGTATGGATACAAAACTACTATCAATAGCCGCCCCGATTATTTCGTCAATGTTGACACATATATTTAATTGATCTCTTAGTACTGGGGTTGTACCTACTGACTGGAAACTTGCAAAAGTTGTACCCATTTACAAATATAAGGGAAGTCGACACGATCAGGCAAATTATCGACCAATTTCGGTCCTTTCGCATATAAGTCGGAATCTAGACAGTCATGTACAATGTTTTTTAATGAAATTTCTCATTGATAATAAGCTAATAACAAAGGAACAATGAGCATTTTTGAAATTCCATTCGACCCAAACTGCGTTGCACACCATGGTAGATGACTGGCTAGAACGCCAAGATGAAGAGAAAATCACTATTGCGGCGTTTCTGGATCTGCAAAAATGTTTTGACATCATAAATTATGATATCTTATTACATAAATTGAAAGGTTATGGTGTACATGATAAGGAACATTCCTGGTTTAATTCTTACCCTCAAGGTAGATGACAAGTCGTATCTGTCAATGGAAAAGTTAGTGGAAAAAGGAAAGTACGCATTGGCGTCCCTCAGGGATCTTCCTTAGGGCCCTCTCTGTTTCTGATTTTTATTAATGATTTGCCTCTAAATCTTACAAATTGTAAATGTCACGTGTTCGCTGATGACACCACTGTGTACGCCAGTAGTCCATCTTTTCAGGAAGCACAACAAAACTTAATTACTGATCTCAATGAGGTATACAAATGGTATTGTGAGAACAAACTCACCATGAATGTTTAGAAATCAGGGGTCATGGCTATAGGGACAGAAAGAAGATTAAAAGATCAAGAACTATGTGTTTCTGTAAATGATCGCCTTTTGAGGCAAGAAAAGGTGGTAAAATTACTTGGAGTCCAAGTAGACGCAAACCTCAAATGGGATGTGCACGTGAGAGAAATAGTCAATAAACTGTCCCCTAAGATAGGACTATTAAGTAGGCTCAAGCATATATTACCCACATATTTACTTGATGTTATTTATAAAAGCATAATACAGCCGATTTTTGACTATTGTGATACGGTCTGGGGAAACTGCAATAAACAGCAACAGGGTCTGCTTCAAAGGCTACAAAATAGAGCCGCAAGAATCATTACAGGCAACTTTGATTACTACACAAGATCACAAGAATTAATAGATAAGATGGGATGGAAGAGCCTTGCTGAGCGTAGATCCATCCATACGGCGACCCTAGTGTACAAGTGCTTAAATGGTCAAGCCCCAGAGTGTCTCACAAACAAGTTCCGTTACAGCAACAGTATTCATGACCACAATACCCGTAACGTACGTGCTGGTAATCTACAGGTTCCCCGACCACACAATGAGAAGTTTAAACAGTCCCTTACTTTTAACGGCCCAGTGACCTGGAACAAACTTCCAGGTCAGGTGCGAGTGGCGGAGTCAGTACAGACATTTAAAAGAGCCCCAAAGAAATTGTGAAGGTGTATGTGCCGCTGTGGTTAATGAGTTATAACGACGTCTTTTTAGTACCTCGTCATGCATTTTAATACCTAGTCTTTTTTACCTTTTTATTAGTTTTGTACACATTCTTAGTTTTTAGCCTTTTTTTATCTCTGTCAGCTAGTTTTAGTTCGTGCTTCTATTTACTCGGTAGTTGATTATAATTTTAGTCTACTTGGTTACTACATATGTTTTAGAAACATTTTTTAATATACTTTTTTTTTCTTCAGCTTTTACTTCAATTACGAGTTCCATTTGTTTATATTTGCATGATTGTGTTTTTATGATATCTATGGTACTGTAACTGGGCACCAAGGCAGAACAACCACTGGTTGATTGGGCTATCCAGTCTAAATATGTTCCAATAAATAAATAGATAATCAATGTCACACAATCTTTGGGTCTGGTGACCCACAAAGTAGGTCATCCAGTAGAGTTTTAGATACACTGTAATCCAGTGAAAGTTTGATCTGGAGGCTCTACTGTCGTTGCCATTGGTGTCCAATCTACACTCTGGCATTACAAATTACCTCTTCCAACTTAACAAGTGGTGACCTAACAAAAATAGGTCAAGGTCACCGATCTTATAAAATATTAGCATTGGACATGATCTACCTGTATATATCCTATAAACTTCACATGTCTTATTCAATTATTTTTTTCAGGTATCCGATGTTGTATGCTTGAAGAAGAAATCTTTCCTCATAGTGTCCGTCAAGTTATAGGTGCCGTAACTAGGATTATCAGAAACTGAGATTTTAATCTCTTCTAACATCCCACGGTACTTCGTAAAGATCCATAAAAAACTAAGAATGCTCAACTGGTTACAGGATTTTCACACCTGGATCTTTATATTACACAACACTACAGGTGGCGCCACCAACATTGACATCAACACAGGTTTTTATGCCCTTGTAAAATCCCAAACGATGTATGGGCCTAACTAAAAAAGGTGTGGAGTGTAGAGCATTCACAAGATATCCTTAGGTCCTTATATTCCAACTAAGCATTTGACCTTGACCTTCAACTCAGATTAATATAATTGCGTGTTGGAACTTTGCGACCTGCATCCAGCTTCCAATGCATGGCCTGTTTGTTCAGGTCGGGTATAATAACTTTTCGGCTGTTGAAGAATAACAATAAATTGGACAAGTGCCAAAATCCATAACTATTTGATCACGGTGACCCCAAAAGTAGGTCACCTTGTATAGGTTTATGTACAATATGCTCAAGTGTAATTGTGTTCTGAAGGTCAATTCTCTCAGCCATTGATGTCCAAGCTATACCCTGACATTACAAAATCACTTCGTTGAAATTGACAGAACTGTTGATCTAATAAAAATATATCAAGGTCAGTGTAATTAAATAGTGTTCTGGCATTAGATATGGTTTATACATCCGACGAATTTGGCAAGTCTAGTCCAATTCCTTTTAAGGGTATGATTTTTTATATCCTAAATCACATTATGGCTCATCATGTCCGTCAAATTATTGATGATACCACTAGTATCATAAGAAACTTAGACATTTACCTTCTCCACAATCTCACGTAAGGTAGCGGCCATATTTCGACCGCGCGAATAGAACTAGCGACTTTCACCCCTTATAACTTTTTCGTTTTTTCCCATTTCACCCAGAAAACTATACCTTATTTTAATGGTACAGATGTCTAGATTTGAAATAACTAAGTTTTGTATTAATGTGACTACTTTCGACGGTGTCTTGAGTAATTTTCCAAGAGGGTATAAGATCTCACTTTTTGCAGCGCCCGCTGGAAAAATATTCGACAATTAAGTCTAAAAACTATGCAGGATTAAAGTACTGACCAATACGCAGGAGCCATTCTTACCGTTCATGAAAAGAATGAGTATTAAAAATGTTGTTGAATCCTTTCATCGCCATCATAAAGTCTTACAGTTCTGTCACTTTTAGCGCTTCAAAAGTCACGGAAGGAATAGTTAGAACGGAAAATCCCAGATACGGTTCTTAGCTTAGGTATTTATCTTACGAAATCTGTTCATTTCGATAGGGTAAACCTGCTGGGTTTTTTGTTGTTGTTGTTGTTGTTGTTGTTGTTGTTGTTGTTGTTGTTGTTGTTGTTGTTTTGTATTTTTTTTTTGTTTTTTTTGTTTTTTTGTTTTTTTTGTTTTTTTGTTTTTTTTTTTTGTTTTTGTTTTGTTTTTGTTTTGTTTTTTTTTGTTTTTTTTTGTTTTATTTTGTTTTTTTTTTGTTTTTTTGTTTTTGTTTTTGTTTTGTTTTTGTTTTGTTTTTTTTTTTTTTGTGTTTTTTAATGTTGTTTACAAAATTGATTGATCTTGCAAAAATTGCTTTCTGAGTAAATCGCAAAGAAAGGTAGAGTGGCCTGTTTTCGTACATGATTGTATATAGCGGAAATACGGTTTGTTTTCTCCGGCTCAACTTTGTGGTACACATGGTACACATGCAAACATCATATTTGATGTATTGTTCCTAAAATGTATTGATGTTTTCTGCGTTAAAAACATGTTTTAAAACTCGAAGGTAGCCACGCTGTTGGTTTTACCTAGCTGGTTTCCCATGCGGCTGGCTGACTTCAAACAGGAATTGTAAGTGGATTAATCATGTGACCTGACGTGTGATAACTTTGACCCTAACAATCGGTGTATAAATATGGCGGCTGTAAATGAAGACCGCGTGCACTTCAAATGTTTGTTTCACGGAGAAGTTCACTCAGCTGGCATGTTCTGCTCATTCACTTCTCATCACGTTGGATCAAAGAGCAAAATGCCTTTATTTACGCCATGGTTAGTACCAGGGCCATGCAGTGTTTTGGAAAGTTTATTGCAAGTACAACCTGTGCGAACTCGGAAAACTGTCAGCAAAATATCCCCGCGACTACAAGTTGGAAAATGCCGCGACAAGGCTCGAGAAAGAAACGCATGAAAGGCAGCGTCAACGAAATTTTGGCGGCCAGACATAGAGATAATCCACATAAGTTTTGTTAGATGCAGGGTGCCGTGCAGTTGGAGCAGTAGAGCAGAATGGGATGGACCATTTTGTGTTCTTTGTCAAATTCTATGGAACATTTTTTTATATTGTTACCAACCATAGATAATTGGATATTGAACATGATTAATAAAAAGTCAAAAGTCTCTGTCCTCATTGTCAAATTTCATGTGAAGTAATTTGACCTCCAGTTCTCTTCCAATGATGTGTTGGTAGATGCGGGGGGGGGGGCTATAGACTAATTACTTTGATATAAAAGCTGCACTGGCTATGATATTTTAGAATTGGGATATTTTAGAATTGGGAAAAAGAAGACCGTTTTTCACTAAGGTATGAATAACAGAGAATAACTTGCATTTCAGTATTATAAAAAGTTTATTTACATCCAAAAGTATTTACATTTATGTTGTATGTGCATTCCTTTTGACTTGGGCCAGTCTGTATTATGTCATTGTATATATATATATATATATATATATATATATATCAGCTGCACATGTTGGCACAATTTTTACTGCAGTCTCTGGTGCATCTACAGCATTTATACTCTAGTCCGTTTTCACACAAACAGCCATGCAGAGTTCAACCATGTCCACTCTGTATGCGGCGTCACGAAATTCTCCCTTGACTTGAAGTGGCAACATTGCTCGAAGATAGTCCAGGACAAGACCAGGATAAGAGTAATGATAACCCTCTGGGCCCACCTCTTTTTCCTACAAAAAGGAAAGGATCCAATGAATAGACCGACATATGGCCGTCAATAATAAGTAAACATACGTGAGACTCTCTCTCTCTGTCTCTCTCTCGCGCACGCTCTCTCTCTCGCGCACGCTCTCTCTCTCTTTCTCTCTCCCTCAATATATATATATATATATATATATATATATATATATATATATATATATATATATATATATATATATATATATATATATTATATACATATAATTTAGTTTAGCTTTTTTAGTTTTATACATGTGACTTCTGGACCACCCTACGCATTGACATATTGTATATACATGTAGCTTATTTCGTATAAGGGATATATCGAAGCATGAGGAGACAAAAAAAAAAAAAAGAAAAAACTTACTCTCAGCTGCCTGGCCCATGCACAGCACTGCAAAAACCTCATTCTTTGCTGTGCCATGTTCCTCTTGACTCTAAGTGCCGCCACATTAAGTGCAAGGCTGGACAAAAATTCTTCTCCGTCATACCTGAACCAGAGACAGAAGGACAAACGTTATAAATGAAATAGCGATCAGAATGCGCACTCTTATCATAATTTTGGGCCTATGGTATGTTAGCACATCCCTGATATACTGCATGTACATGAACATACATGTAGATCCAGTTACACTACATGCACCAAACAAACAAACAAATAAACAAACAAAAAGTTGAAAGTCTTCTGAACCTTGGTGACACACCTAAGATTTTCCTCCTCCTCATTTTTCTAATCATGACAAAATTCTGCAGTATCCAATCTTTCATGCTTTCAGCTAAGTCACCATATTTGGAAGGGATCGCCTGAGAAAATACCAATGGCCGATCTCTCCAATGCTAATTTTTCAGGGTAGGGCCTTTATGCCTTGGTTTGACCAGAGACATGTTTTAGCTGGTGTGGGTGGGGTGGGTGGGGGGTGCTGTTTGTTGTTTTTGTAATTTTATAGCTATGCACTTCAACACACCATTGTCAATATTGATGAATGTCAGCATAATAGCCAGCCAATGCAAGACTTGAGATACGTCTGATTTTGGTAAATTATACGTTCTTATTACTCACTCAATACCCCCTAAACCTATGTTTTATTTGGGTTAATTAAAATGTCCTAGCAATAAATAATAATTCAAATGGTTGGCTGGCATCTATAGGCTTGAAGCATGATGATTATATTCAGTTATTTATATACTTGAAAAAGAAACAAAAAATAAAGCTTACCCAAGTTGTGTTATCTGGTTCGCATGCTATCTCTCTCCGTTGCTGTTACACTCTCGGTAATCTGACGCTGGCGTCGTCCTGCTTTTGATTCTCTATTTGCTTTTGGCTTAATCTTTTCCTACCTGACTCCCTAAGTCTGAAAGCAGTGACTAGGGACTATACGGCTTCTGTGTACAGTATATGAGACGACTAAGAAGGTAAGTGTTTTATTACACTGATTGATGATCGTATCAGGAGCCACACATATGAGGTTGCTGCTGAGGGTAGAGTCGTATTATTGCTGAACACACAGACCCCACCCCAGTGAACAGTTTCAAAGAAATGTCTTACAAATGCCGGGAACCCATTATTTTCGACATAATTTGCGACAAGTGTCCATTGTAAAGTTTAGACCACCACTGCAATGTTTTCCTGGAATGTAGTCAATACACGAACCACGCAGACAACGAAGTGCCGCCTGAGATGAAAGGATATCTCATTACTGGAACTCGCGTGCAGCATTGCATTTACTGAAATTCACCGATCACCAATTGTGTTTACTCATAACGTAACAAACTGATAAGAACATCAGCAAGAATGTATTATTTTGATACTCGTAGTATAATTATTATTGCATGATGAATGATGATTTTCGGGCAATCCTTCGTTCGGCAGCCTTTGCTGTAGTCTTCCGTGCCTCTCGATCGAGCCGCCATTTTGAAAAAGGGCGATCGTCAAAATGGGTCATCAAGAGTTATTTTATTTCAATCATAGACCATAATATAAACAAAAAGAACAGAGAATTTCTCGGTCGATATTGGAGGGGTAGAAGTAACATCTTTTCGTCTTCATATCAGGTGGCAGTGTCAATTCACTCAAGCGATGCCCCTTTGTCTCATTAGTCACAGTCGACCGCATTTCCGCGTTGTCAGGGCCATACGCGGCGGCCGGGTGCTATCCAAACTGGGCGATTAATTAACATAATTCAACAAACAAAACAAGCACGTGTAACTGCCCAAACTTGGTGATGTTTTTCTTCACTTTTCTCATATAAGTATTTATTTTCTGAAAGTCATTTTGGTGAGCACAAAGTTAAGATAATGGACTACATGAAAATGGAAAAAAGTCATTTTAAGATGAGTCACCATATTGCCGCTGTAGTCGAAATGTGGCCGCTACCTTAATTTCATGAAATATCTGTCCAATATCAACGATGCTGGAGTGGTCACAAGGTTTTGACATTTCGACCAATATGTTGCATAATTCTGCAGGTGGCGCCACCGATATCGAACTTGACATAGATTTTTTATACATTTGGCAATTCCTAAAAGTTATTTAGGGTTCTGTTGAACAATGGACTGCATAGTGCTCACAAGCAAAAAGTTGAGGGACGGAAGGAATGACAGACGGACGGACACGAGCGATCGCGTAAGCTTTGCGACCCTTGGGCAGCATAGCTTTTGAAAAACCATTGTCGATAAAAAGAGCCAAACACGATAGGCTCAGTACCTGTTCATGTGTATTTCAATGACAAAAATACCATACAAAGCAAGTTTATTAGCATAACATTTTACACAAATTAGTTGATCCCTTAATCCTCAAAGAAGATAAGCTTGTTTTAAGTATACCATAAACATCAATAAGAAGTCGATTATTATTATTCATGTTGTTTTGAGGCTAACATCATTTACTTTCCATTTCCTCAAAATTGGTTGTATGCATTTGCATCCAAAATAACACAGTTTACAAGAAATCGATGCAATCCTACCCCTCCACCCAAAAATACAAGGCCCAAATATTTTACGTAACATTTTTAATTGAACACTTTTTCGTCCAACACGTAATCAGACATATCTTCACCACTGTGCCACGCACAAACAAAATTATAGTATAACATGTGCGAACTCGACATGTATGTATGTATGTATGTATGTATGTATGTATGTATTTGAAGAGAAAATTCCCCAATTCAAATAATAATAATAATAATAATAATAATAATAATAATAATAATAATAATAATAATAATAATAATAATAATAATAATAATAATAATAATAAATAACAAAATCGTAGCATGATCCAGCAAGTCATGATGAAAGTCAAACTTCTGATAGCTGCTTCACAAATTGCACAGAGGGTTCTTTCTTTCTTTCTTTCTTTCTTTCTTTCTTTCTTTCTTTCTTTCTTTCTTTCTTTCTTTCTTTCTTTCTTTCTTTCTTTCTTTCTTTCTTTCTTTCTTTCTTTCTTTCTTTCTTTCTTTCTTTCTTTCTTTCTTTCTTTCTTTCTTTCTTTCTTTCTTTCTTTCCTTTGTCATTTGCTAGAATAATAAATATTATGTAGGACTGTGTGATCATTGGCATCGTCCTTGACCATTGTAAGCTAAAATGTCAGCGCAATGAACTATATCCTGGGAATGGCGAATATGTATGTCCCGCCATAACTAGAACACACAGAAAGAAGCAAGCTGGTTATTTCAATGTCAACCTCATTCCTATGTTACCGTAACTTGTCCAAAAACCAGAGGACCGTTATCCAGCAAAATATTAAAACTCTGAAATATAGACTATTTAACATCAACTAATCTCAATGCACTCACATTTAACGGATAAAAAATCATCTTACTGACTAGGGAAAATCCACAACTTCAACATGGTACCAAATAAGAGATCATATGTTCATGGAGACACAAATCAACGGCCACATCAAAGAGGCTCAATTTTACAACAGTTGTGACAGTGCCTTGCCCATTTTTAACTGGTAAAGCGCCCAGAACGCACAGTGAAAGACACGTGTTGTGCCTTAATAGTTAAATATGGTATGTATACTCAACTTTTTTGGTCACCGGCAAATAATATTCATTATGTCGACCGAAATGCATCGTATTGGCCATTATGTATGCCTGAGTGATTGCTGTTCTCTCAAGCTTCGATGTTGCTTTCATGTATACTGCAAAACGTCGTAAAAGCTGAAACTTCACGAATTCTCATTGTTCACAGAGCCATCTGGATAATCACTGGATACTATACGCGATCAAGAGGCAATAGGGGTAAACAGAATGGCTGAGCACATTCGAGTAAGTAGATCTCTATGTGACCTATCCGTTTGAGTGTGGTGTTGTGGTCAGTTATTTTATAAGCTAAATCTGTGTTATCTTGAAAGATTGCTCTGAAATATGTATCTATCCCCCAGTATGGAGCAGCCTGTTCCAATAAACATGGAACAGATAATCATAATACACTATCAATCAAATATATAAATATTCCCTAGAATCATAGACGTGTAAGTGGTGAAATACGGTGAAGAGAGTACCACTCGTGTGCGGATGACCTTGCATGCTAACAATGTTGATTTAGGCCCACCATAGCGCACCCCCAGCAGCTACGGCAAGCCACAGTCAGAGGAGTAAAAAGGTTAATTGCCCAAAGGCAGGGCAACCGGGCAAAGCGGATGCCTAATTGGGATGTTTATAATCACTGTGTTCAGTGCATTGGGATTAAGGCTGGCTGTGTGTGCCATTCACTGCTGCCGGCTGCATTTTTAAGCCAGGGAACCACTCTACTTTCTTTATTTTTTTTATTTTTTATTTTTTTTTTTTTTGACTTCCAAATGGTAAGGTCGTTTGTTTTGTTTTTTTATGCGTCAAGTGTTCAAAGCTTATAAATTGATGGCATACACAGGTTTCACAGTTCTCTAGCTCTCTGGCAGGACACAAATAGATAGGGGGTTTAAGTTAAGCTATCATAAAATAAAAACACGTTAAGAATTCCTTACATAGGAAAACTATTTTCAGGCACTTGGCAATGAAACAGATATTTTAGCATTCTAATGAAAAAAATAATCTGTTAACTATTAACTCATTCAATTTTATAATGGGCCAGGCCTGGTAAGTTTTTTTTTTCTTTTTTTCTTTTTTTTTTTTTTTTTTTTTTTCACCGCCTAGCATGACATGTGAGGCAGTGCAAAATCTACTGACTGAACGCATGGCATGTTGGTACTTGAATGGTAGTCCTTTGAAGAATAATTTGAATATCTAATCCTTATCTCAAATCTAGGTAAATATACACAAAGAATCAGGTGCTTGCATGGAAGGAGTTAATGGGCCCTTATGAAGAGCAATAATTGGACAACAACAAAAATCAGATGCCCTCAAACGCTCGCAACACTATACTTTTTAATTTTGTTAAACTCGTAAACTAGAGAGACGTCATGGGCCTAGATACCCTTAATAATATTTCGTCTGATAGGATTTAGTTAAAAGGTACGGTAATTGCCAACACAATTGTTTTAAAGCTGGCCTGAGAGCAAAAACCATGGGCTTCTGTACTGAGCAAGACATCTAGCTTTTTACTGTCATGTAGCACTAGGCTAACTTGAACAGGCTGCAGGCAGTAAATGTGAGAGTGCTTATTCCAGTATATCCATATAGTAGAATTTGTCGATGCCGAGACAACACTCGAGTTTGTGGAATGACATACATGTGGCATATGCCATCAGGTTCAGTAGGAAACCATAGGATATGCAGACTGAAAACAATACAGATGAGGCTAGTATTCAGTGTGAGTGCATTTATGCAATTGTGGAAAATAGTACCATTGGCCGTATTTATTTGTTAGGAAAATGTGTATGGCTGCTTGTTTTCATTTGGACAGGTCACTGCATTCATTCTGTGTGTGTTGGTGCATCGCGTTCAATGGATACTGTGCAGGGTCACTGCTGAGCCACTGAGTTGGACTCTTTGTGGGTGCCTCACATGAAACTTGTGACATGTGGAATCAGCTTGAATGCTGACCTACATTCATGTGAGGTGATCTAGGCAGATAATACTGAGAAACGAGTTAGTTCAGCCAGCATAAAGGGGCGCCCACCTCTGAATATGTCTGATGGACATTCTGATACTCTCCATGCTAAATTTGAAAACCTACATTTTGGGGTAGCTGAGTCCATATTGGATGGCTATGAAAATTTTAAATTGGAAGGGCTGGTGTCACAGAAAGAGAATGCTCTTGACCAGAAGGCAGTTGTGATCCTAAGGGACACTGGTGCTGCCCAGTCTATATTGTTGGATGATGTACTTCCTTTGTCGGATGAACCATAACAAAAAGCCAGTGTATTACTTCAGGGTGTTGACGGAAATTAACTAACAGTCCCCCTTCACATAATTTACCTGAAGTCTGATTTCAAAATTGGACCAGTGATTGTAGGTACTGTGCCTAGTCTCCCGATAGAAGGTGTGACCTTCCTTCTAGGGAATAGTATAGCAGGAGATGTGAAATGTAAACCAGCACCACATTAAATGGATGAGCTAGTCACGAGAGAAGGCGCAGAGCATCTTGGGCAGGAATTTCTGGCCATTTTCCCGTCTTTGTTCTGACACGGTCAATGGCTCTTTAAGCTTCTAAATAAGAAGCCAGTAATCAAGATTATGAATGTTTAGGGCTGGCAGAGACATTCTTTGTTGGTAATATGAAGGACTATATAAGCCATGAAGGTAACGTGAGTCCAGAGGCAAGCCATGATGGTAACCTCTCTGACCAGCTAAACCAAAATGATCATATTAATTAAATGCCTCATTTGAATCGATATAGGCTGATTAGGGAGCAAAAGGCTGACCCTCAGCTAAAAAAAATACAGTTTTAACTGAGGAAGAGGCACAGAAAGACCTGGTCTCTTATTATATTAAGTCAGAAGTGTTGATGAGGAAATGGAGACATCCAGATGTTTCCACTAATGAAGAATGGAGAATCATTCATCAAATAATGGTTCCTACATCATAAAGGGCAGAAATTGTAAAGACAGCTCAAGATGTGCCTATGGCGGGCCGCATGAATATTAGGAAGACTCAAGATCGAATATTACAACACTTTGTTTGGCCCAGATTGCATCGGGATGTGGCATAAATTTGTAAGGCATGTCACACATATAAAGTGGTCGGGAAACCCAATGAGAAAATAAAACCTGCTCCTTTGATTAGTATTCCAGTTCTTGAGGAAGCAGGGTCATAATAGATTGTGTGAGACCACTTCCGAAGCGGGAAATATGTTTCTCCTTACTATCATGGATTCAGCCACCAGGTACCTCAGGCCATCCCATTGAAAACATTAAGGCTCCTACAATAATTGATGCTTTATGAAATTGTTCACTAGAGTAGGGTTACCGATGCAAGCACAAAGAGACTTAGGTTCAAATTTCATGTCTGCAATATTTCACCACTTAGGCATCAAACAGAT
>CAXHWN010001174.1:0-34407 GCA_964020975.1 Hermodice carunculata
TCAAGGGCCACAAGAAGAACTAGAAAGGAAGATTTGCTTTAAAGCAAATCTGTCTGTGTGCCTTCAAAAGCTGTAAATATTAAATGGTACAACTTTTGTGCTTAGGTACTTCACATTGCATTAAGCTTATGGCTGGATGATATTTCCAAGTTCAAATAACCTTGACCTTTTACCTTTAACCTTTATAGGTCACACGTAAATTGCAAAAATGTACAGTGTTACAATACCCGCAATTTAAGTCCAACATGATTAGAATTGGATGGAAATTGGCCGAGTTATGGCTGGGTGAAACTTTCAAAGGTCCAGATGACATTGACCTTTGACCTTTTGGGGTCACATGTAATTTTCAAAATGTGCAGTGTTGCAATAGCTACAATTTGAACCAAACATGATCAAAATTGGATAAAAATTGACTAAGTTATGGCTAGAAGAAAGCCGCCATCGAAAGTGGCCTTTGACCTTGAAATGACCTTTGACCTTGAGATGACCTCTACCTGAAGTGAACCTTCACCTCAAAAATGACACCTTGGCCTAAAACTGACCTTTGACCTTGACATGACCTTGACATTTGAGATGGCCTTTACCTTGCTATGATCAAACTCCTATACACTCATAACCACATCTACTATAGTATATAAAATATTGATGATTTAAAACTTTAATTAGCTCTCATTTGCATAATTTTGAAAAGCATGACCTCTCATTACAAAAGGCCAGACTTCATCTATAGAAGTATAATTTTGCCAAGTTTGGAGTTTCTATGTGTAATACTTTTTAAATAAAATGTCGGAAAAACTTGTCTGGAAAGAAAGAAAAAGAAAGAAAGAAAGAAAGAAAGAAAGAAAGAAAGAAAGAAAGAAAGAATTCCTAGAAAAACAATATGTCTGTTGGCACACATCCATAAAAAAGAGAAAAAGGAAAGAAAGAAAGACAACATTTTTGATAGTATGTAATGATATATAAACTACCACAGACTGTGTCATCATTCTTTTCCATTTCATTCTCATGAACCAAGTAGTCTTCTAAGCATGATACAACTTGTAGACGTCAGTCTATTCATACTTGTGCATGCTTTGTTTACATTGAACACTGACCTGGCTACCGGTGGCTTGTACGATATCCTAACCTTGCAACCTCACTGCAAGGAAAACTACAGCTTCCTGTGGCTTTCAGTTGAATCTGTTATGTCTTACCCAATTGATTAATTATGTGTTGTTCCAATGTTCTAAGTTACGTCTTATCTGTCTTGTGCAAACATGACAAAAGCAGTCACACACGGCATTCTGTGTGCTACTCAGGGGCACACATACAGACAAGCATGCTGCCTGTAGCCTGATATCAAACCCAGGCTCTCTTATCTGGGCTAAAAGTATCAATTACCAAAGCGGACCCCAGAATCTTGACTGATACCATCTTTGAAGCCTTTGGTACTTCACATTCCATTACGCTTATGGCTAGTTTTAACAAAAAGGCCTGAATGAGCTTGACCTTTAATCTTTAGGCATTGCATGTAAATTACAAAAATATGCAGTGTTGCAATACCTACAGGTTGGGTCCAACATGGTTAAAATTGGTTGAAAATTGACTGAGTTATGGCTAGATGAAAATTTCAAATGGGAAAATGACATTGACCTTTGACCTTTAGAGGTCACATGTAATTACAAAAATGTGCAGTCTAACCAACATATTAATCGAAGTTGGATTGATTACCTGTACCTATAATATTTTTGGAGATATTCAAGATTTAAATTTTCAAATGGCCCTAATTTGCATAATTTTCAAAACCGTTGAACCTCTTTACAAAAAGACCAGGCTTCATGTATGGAAGTATAATCATGCCAAGTTTGGAGTTTCTTTGAAAAATACTTTTCAAATGAAATGTCGGACAAATTTGCCTGTAAAGAAAGAAAGAAAGAAAGAAAGAAAGAAATAAAGAATTCCTAGAAAAACAGTATGTCTGTGTTGGCACACAGACATAACTCGTTTTCAGGGACTTTAAAGTCTTTTTCACATCATATACTTGCACTTGAAACATAGACAGGTGGGCCTCAATCCGGAAGGCAAAGTCGGGCAAGGGCAAAGGATTGTCATCATGCGGGGTCTTGCACTGATCAGCGAAATACTTGTTGAATGTCACAGACTTCTTCATGTCGGAAGAAATATTCCTTCCATTTTCAATAAGAGTTGGAATGTTTTGATAAAGTTTGTGACCGAGAATAGATTTACTACAACTTCTGGCCTTTGGTACTTGACATTCCATTAAGCTAAAAATTGACCAAGTTAGGATTAGATAAAACTCACTGAGTAATGGCAGGATGAAATTTCAAAGGTCCAAATGACGTTGACTTTGACCTTTAGAGGTAACAGGAAAAATTACAAAAATGTGCAGTGTTACAATATCTACAATTTGAGCCCAACATGATCAAAATTGGAAAAAAATGACCTGAGTTATGGGTAGAAGGTTTCAAAAAGCAACAATAACCTTGACCTGTGACATTTAGAGGTCACAAGTAAATTTCAAAATGAGCAGTGTTACAAACATATTAATTGAACTTGGATTGGTTACCTGTACCTATAATAATTTTGGAGATATTCAAGATTTAAATTTTAAAATGGCTCTCAATTGCATAGTTTGCGAAACTGTTGAACCTCTTTACAGCAACTCAAGAGTTCACGTGTGAAAGTATAATTGCGCCAGGCTTGGGGTTTCCACGTACAATACTTTTCAAGTAAAGAAAAAAGAGAGAAAGAATTCCTAGAAAAACAATATGTCTGTGTTGGCACACAGACATAAACATCTTGGGTAGACCGAGAGTACAAAGACGTACGGAGCCAAGTGTAAAAGGATTGTTACAACTAGAAAAGAAGCTTCAAACAAATCCGTTTGTGTGCATACAAAGGAATGTCATTGTCTTGTACATTCAAACTGAAGTTGGAAAATTAAAATGACAGGTAACAAGATTTTATAAGAAAAACAATAGCAAAATAAGGCTCTTGTCATGAAAACGGAAACAATCTGCAGTTCGAACAGGAAATACCAGGATGAAAGAATTCTTGATAAAACAGGTTGTGATCTGTCAGCAAACAAACATAATTTTGTCATGTAGCTAATAATATAGCCGGCCAACCCTGAGTTACGGAAGGGGATTTCGCGAATATTACGTAGATAGCGGGCAAAATGATTATATATTTCATACATAACCAAATCTGGGCAGTTTACCTTCATCTTGAAAGAAATTTGCTTGCAGTGTGGTTTGTATTTATTACTGTTTCCATCAATTTCCGCGTTTTTGCGGCCTACTTACGAACCTTGCCGGCATCGCAAAACTACCTGTAAACACATTTGCGCCCGCGCACTTCATCATTTTTTGGACGATATGGATTGCGCAAAGTTTTGTTTGCGGCCGAAGAAATTCCCCAAAATGCGACTGAAAAGAAATACAAAGAGCATATAGGTACCACCTATGTCTGAAAAGTAAGATACATTGATGAGAAAGGGTTATGCATTGGATATATCTGCAAATTACAACCCATTGTTGTAATATTCACAAAATTGCTTCCGTAGAGCAAGGTTGATAAACTATACACTTTTTGCTGCAACTTGTATTCATTTGTGAATCGCGGTTGACACCACAGCATGGACTGGTGAAAATATGGTCACCATATGGTAGCATAAAAGTGTTATTTATGAAAAGAGTGTAAACAGAAAAAACCTAGTGATGCAATGGTGTCTGAGTGCTCAGCCCTGGACCGAATTGATAATGGACAAACCTAGGATGTAAAGTCGGAATGACATATCTACACATAATAGTTTTGAAGATAGATACGCAACATTTAAGTTTTCCAGGTCTATCCTTACAGGTATAAATCCATTGTCTACAATTTATGTTTGTGGTTCAGTAGATACGCTTACAACTCTCACTTATGAATGGCCCATCTAGCTTTAATAGTTTTGAATATATTCAAGGTTTAAATTTTTAAAGGGGGTAAATCACGATTTTCAAAACTGTTACACCACTTCAAAAAACCACACTTCGTGTATGGACGTATAATTATGCCAAGTTTGGAGTTTCTACGTATAACAATCTCCATACAAAACTGCTACAAAAGAAAGAAAGAGAAAGAGAAAGAATTCATAGAAAAACAGAATGATGAAAAACTTTGCCAAGTTTGGAGTTTTATCGCCTATTTCTCGCGTGTGACTAAGTATGGAAATATCCAGCTAAAATGCGATTTCTCCCCTTCATAGAAAGCCCCCAAGGCGTAAAAGACAGGGACTGATGGTCATGTGGACTCTTTTAATACACTTATGTTCTCAGACTCGTAATATAAACTCTATATTCGGCAGACCACATGCTTGCGGCTACCTGTCTGCGGTCTGTTAACTTGTACATATCAAATATGACTGTATGCTTCTTTTGCCTTCTCGTGGGCACATATATCTCCCTCGTGGAGGTCTTGATGAACAAATGATCATAGCAATTAACAGAACGGTGCTTCACCCACAGTCGCGACCATTGTGGACACAGACAGATTAGCTTGGTGAAATATGCATGATCGGGGCAACAGTTTCGACTCGATTTTCTCAAAAAAGTAAATGTTGCTTTCTGAAACAACTTCGCAGTAAGAATACCTGCAACTGCATCCTGCTGATGGCGATGACAATTTTCATTTTCAGGGTAGGTGCGCAAGTGTCCAGAGACCTTGACGCTGGAGGTTTGCATTAGCCAAACAACAGTATACCCCAACCGTGTCATGGACGCCAGAGCTTAGCTATTAATGCTATAACTATCTCTTCATAACCACTTAGTCCCATTATCCTCACTATTAACATAATCAAGCCCCCTGATTGACCCAAACTTTGATACGTGATGCCAAAACAATCTGAGCACTCAAATGGACCGAAAAATTTGCGATAGTTGACTCCGTACATGATGCCATGTGGAACGTGCGTCGAATACATGTATAATCACGCACACTGGATACCTGATATATTCAGACAGAGACAATAGAGTGCTTATAAAACACGAACTATATGTATCCTATCGAAAACACATTATGGAACTGTAAATAATAATGTCATTCGTGTGTAGAGTCATTCTATATCAGATGACTTTGTTGACGCAAAACCCATACCGGCATATACTAGCTCATATTGATCTGGAAAGTTCTAATTTTGGGAGCTGGTTATATATGTTAGCACCTTAGGATTAGTCTAATAAAGCATGGCAAATTTTAATGAGTACATAAATTGGATACGACTACCCTACAATGTAAAATCATATTTAGCCCTTCAAGTACATAAGCTCAAGGGGCAAAAGAATTTGTGCGTGTTTATTTCTTGGCGAATGCTGATTCAACTTTTTCATAGAGAAAGGATATGACTATGCATGTTAAACACCGGTGGCCATAAAATGACTCCTCTATTTAACGATTGGTCTGGAATCACAGCGCGGGGCATCCGTAAAAGGACAAATTCTGTTTATGATATTAATGACACACAATGTGGGCAGAGTAAATTGCAGATCTCATGTCACAATACATGGGTGTTTTGGCGCGCTGATGTAGCAAGGCGTACGGAGTAGATTATGCTTTTATTAGCATTCTGGCAACCCAGCAGTTAGGATGAAGACCAACGTGCATATCTCAACAGTGAAACACTATAACTTCGATAAATAACGCAAGGGGCACACTCGTTTTTAAAGTGCAGGCCCTGTTATGACCTATAATTTTATCTTTATGTGCAATTTAGCCAAAACAGTCACGGGGCTAAAAGTAATTGGACGTAACTTAAGGAAAAAACGTAACAATTTTGACCGAAGGACAAATACGGTTACACTTATTGTGTGATCCAGAGAGTGTCGTGTAGGTCTACAGTTCAGTAAGAATCACGAGGCTAGTCCAGTTACTTAGAAAAACACATTTTATGTTTCTTACGCCTGGCACGGCGATTTGAGTACATACTTTGTATGCTGTATTCACTTATGTTGAAAATAACCAATTCATTATCTCCCCATTCAGTATTCATGGAACTTATATTGACCATACAAATTGGAAATTCTTGTGCAATTTAGTATATATATATATATATATATATATATATATATATATATATATATATATATATATATATATATAAAACATTCACTTTTAACGATGTTGTCCCAAGTAGGGTTTCGTCAAACTAAATATTGAAGTGAATTCTATCAACGTATTTTTGAAAACTAAAAGAACGCAAACGAGGTTTAACCAAATTAGGATCAACAGCACAGTCAGTAATTTCGACTCTGAGTAAACACACTTAAATTGCATTAAATGTGGATTTCCCCATTTGAACTTTGATGCCGAATAATATAACACACTGCTCGCCAAAGGGAACTGATTTATTAATCTTTTCCAAAAGTTGACGAAACATAGTTTTGCTGACCTGCCAAGGTTCGACTGTTTGTGTGGCCTTTTGCTGCCTTCTGTGAAGACCTGCCTTGTGTCTATTCCGCATTGTGCACATGACTTTGATTGAATTTTGCAAGAAACGCCTTGTTCAAAGTTGCGAAAGATTTCATTTATGCTTTACACTTGAGTTTGGAAAGCAATTTTCTGCTCTTTTTGAAAGGGGTGTGTTATTTGCGATAGCTGCTGCAATTTGTTTTAGCTGCTCTATTTTGATTGAAACGGCAGAAACTTTTTAAGACTGCGGCAATTTTAATCCCTTACCGCAAAATGTAATACTATTACATTGTGCAATTTTGATACAATATCTGGTGACAAAATGTAATAAATCAGGTGTACGCATTTTGCAATAAGGGTGATTTAAATATGTAATGAAACCTAAGAATTGCACAGAGGTACCACGTGACACCATTGACTTTCAAATTCGTTTCAAGATAAGTATTTCTTGAAAGCTCCGTCATAATTGTTAAACATAGAGAAGTGGCGTGGTGAAAAATTTTCACGGACAGCGCAGATATTACAAATTGCTGCATGTGGCGTTTTGGCCCTGGAAGGAAGCTTTTCATCTGCGTCTGACTCATTAAATATCATACAGTGTAAGTATAATTTGAGCAAATATACATTCTATACCCATGATCTAAATTTCAGTCTTGACGGACTTAGTTCTTACTCTCTCACCGAGCCTGATTACCACATTAAAGGTACAGCTTTATTCATTCGTGAACTATGCCAGTCTAGAGGTGGATAATTGTCAACCATCTTGACTGGACAGGAAATTGTTCAGTCAATCCTTGAACTCTGTACATTGTAATATGTAGTGGCTTGTGGTTCGTGTTTTCACAGCTCCTATTATTTCATTTTATTTCTTTCTTTTTTTTTCTTTTTTGAGGTCTTGGAGCTTTTTATTGCATGTCCTATGCTCAATACTGTTGGAATGAACTGTCTCTTTTTTTGACAGCGAAATGCGTTTAATTTCTTCATGGTGTTTTGTGAACCCTTTGCGTACGAATAAAGATATATATATATATATATATATATATATATATATATATATTGTCGCATAACAGAGCGAATCATAGCTTCAGTTCACCTGCATCAGGAGATACTTAATTTTCAGTGAAAATTATCGTGGTCTAATATTTAGTATTGTACATTTTGATGATTATATCATATCTAGTGACAGGACTGTGGTGTTGTCGTATTTCTTTGCAGAAATTTGGAATCCATCTGCATGATCCTGTTACTGGCCTTTAAATTGGAAGGTGAAGTTTTCTCTCTTATTTATTGCGTGAAATTATGACTTACTTTCAGATATTGCCGTTTAGTGTTTGTATGTATCTTATTTAAACCCCGTTAGTGGATCAATACATGCATACAAATATATATATATATATGTATATATATATATATATATATATATATATATATATATATATATATATATATATATATATATATATATATATATATATATATATATATATGTATATATATATATGTACATATTCATACATACTTACATATCAGCCTTTTAACGGGCACAAAGGTAGACTTATCTTTCATCTCTTGGCGCTCAGAGATATCTAAACCGCACCTTTACAAACAGATTCGAATACACGAGCAAGACAAGACTCCACCGTGTGTACTGCCCTTTGTAAGTGCCTTAGCTTTTGAATATTGGATCAAGAAGCTGTCAATTCAGTCCTACTTTGGCGGTACGGGATTAAGATATGTGGGAAATGTCAAATTTAGTTGCACAAGCATGAACCGTCCTACATTGTTTCAAATAAAAAAATATAGTGCATTCTTTGTAACTTGTGTGGTCTTTTCATAGTAAAGCATGTAATGCGTGAGACCATATGGAGTGAAGAAACTAAACTTTACACACAAAAAGTCGACCTTTGAAAAGCTGGAAATGGCAATTTTCAGAAACATGTACAGTCTATTCACGCAAACCTAAACAGAACGTAAGATCTTTACAGTATAAGTCTCCACGTCTCGTGAAAAATGAAGATAAGGTCCTGTGTCACGAAGGACATATTGGATCAGAGAGATGACCAAATATGCATTGTCCTATCCTGTTTATCGATGGTCAATGACAAACAAAGCTAGTCCCCACTTAAGTTACCCTCAGCAACCTAATTAAGTGATAGATGTACTGTTCGCGAGTTTCTTGATTTTTCTCTCCGCACAGTTTATTTAGCTACTTTGTTTTAAGTCCGTTTATCTCCATATTTGTAAGCAAGTACATGTATACTATTACAACGGACAGGTGTCTACTTCCTGTCCACGGTCTCACTGTAAAAATGGTAGATCTGTTATTTCATAGCATGCAACAATTGCAAATCTTTTTTAAGCGCAGTCTTTATTTAAAATGAACACGACGGCCAATTTACTCAGAAATAAGATAATGTAAGATGGTCCAAAATTTCACACGCACACGCACACTCACACCCACACCCACACCCATATATATATATGTGTGTGTGTGTGTGTGTGTGTGTAGAGAGAGAGAGAGAGAGAGAGAGAGAGAGAGAGAGAGAGAGAGAGAGAGATATCTTATGCAAACCCACCTATATAGAGTGTCGGCTTTTAACTGTTCTTTAGCCGGATATTTAGCCTCAGACAGAATATCATTTGCGGACATTTGTTACATGATAAGTATATACTCTGAATACTGAATATTCCGTTTCACTGCGATGCAGTTTCAGCTCCTATCATACGACAAGGAAGTACCCGTATGTGGGACAGATCTTCGCTTCAAGCGGGGGGGGGGGGGGGCAGGTTGCTCTTGCCAACCTAGCAGCTTAGGTAAAATAAGCCGTTTAAATGTCAACGTCATGTTCTCCCAATCCTCATTGAGCTTGGCAATAAGAAGTAATTGTCATATGGTAGGCATAAGTGTTCTTTATTCTCGCAAATGCTGGTAAAATAATATCCATTTAGTTTGTTTCCGCGTGGGGAATATGGATGCCGCGTATCTGTCGCTTCAACATGGACGTTTCTCAACCTACACGTTTGGGTGCTTGCAATGATTAATACTTTAAAAAATAAATTTTCTATATGCATGGGTTCTAGTATGACTGAAGTTTTACTCGAGAACTGATTAACGGACATGTCATGTCGACAACGCAGGTGTAAAATATGAAAGAAGGGTCATTCAAAGCATGGAAAAGTCATTAACCATATGAATATCTACCTTTGTTATATCTATTGATATTTTGGTCAAACGAAATGTGCAGGAAAACGTAGCTGCAGAAAGCATTTTGCGCTTTCGTGGCATTTAAATGCACAAGAAAATAATCACTGAGCTAAGCATGACCTTGCACACAGGACCCTCAAGCGGAAACTGTTCCCAAACCGCTGCCAATTTCCTCTTAGAGCACCTGGACCGAATGTTCTTAAAAAAAGTGCCACGGACACATTATTTTGTCTAACATGATATTTGTGGCCAATTGGAATGCGAGCTCAATAATTCAACATTTTTTCCAAATAAGTTTTTATATGTCCTCGATTCCCCTATATTTTTCTCGCTCCCTATTTTTTTTTCTTTTATATACCGCGCTTTCATCAAGAGTGGATACGAAACGTAAATAAGAGACCCACCAGGTTTAATTTACCCCAGCAAGCGGCTTCATGAGGCGTTCCCGGTCGTGTCCAGAGTGCGCCTCGACCGTGTCAGGAGTGATCTTTGTATTTCCGTGTCTTCCTTTCTATGTTTTTTCTTCGTTTGTTTCTTTCCTTCCCTCTCTCTTTTTTATTTTTTTCGTCATGCATCAAAATGGTCAATCAAATTAGCGTTGTATGTTAAAATACTGAAGATTAACACTTTGAGCCCTGGTCTCAGACAGAAAACGAGCCTCTCCCTCTGGGCTCTCAGGGGAGAACAATAGCTTTGGTCTCCCTGTAGGCTATATAACTGACAATTCTTCCATCTATATCCCTTTTCTATCATACAGTGTACCACAAAACTAAAACAAAATGCACAACATTTGACATTCCATCTGCTCACTTATATATATTGATACTTGGACACATTTGGCATTCCGTCTGCTCACGTATATTGACACTGGGATACATTTGACACTTCATGTGCTCACTAATATTGATATTGGGATACATTTGACATTCCATGGGCTCACTTATATTGTTACTGGGACATCAAAGAATTTCATTTTTTTCACCTTAATGTCTACTAATTGAAAATGGACGACAAAATCATTTTAATTCAAACACGGAAACTCAACCAAAGTTGAATCGGGCTGATATATCTGATGGAAAAATCAAAAATTTGGCCTATTTGATAACATACAATTTCATATCATGGTAATAATCTACATTTCGAGACGAGACTATAAACTCCGCAGCATGTAACTTACAAACAAGAAAATAATAATTGTTCCTTGGGCATAAATAAATAACAACAGCACTTGCTGGCCTGTTAATTAATATTCAGGGCAGAGAGGTTGAAGGATAATGTGTGTCAAATCAGCCGGCATCTCAGCTGAGGATGCCTTAGGGATGGCTCATCATTATCATCATTTTTGAATTAGTACTTAGGATACTAAATTTCATGACCCCCCTCTCTCCCCCCAAATTAGTACTTTAAAAATGATGGTTTTTTCCCCAAAAAATCATAGCAAAATTGCACAAAACCAGGCCCAAAATTGACCATCATTTTCCATATTCTGTGATAGTGCACAGACCCATCTACCCCCCCCCCCCCCCCCCGTCGTACTGTAAATACTAATTAAAAAAATGATGGAAATGTTGAACCATCCCTTTGTAGGAACAATGTTCTCTTTGGGTCATATGTTATGAGATGCCAATTTCCTATATTTAACATGAATCGTGCACTTAAGATGAATTGCATAATGATCAAACTGAAGACCAGGGCAAGAATTGTTCCCGGTGAGGGAGCCCTGGCTTTACTCAGTTTTCTAAATGTTTGTTTTTATTCATTTTCAGTCTAGGTTTATGTCCTACGAAGGCAGTGAAGATAAGCTTGATTCTGGTCACGAGATTAACTTAACTTGAAAGCAGAAAGGTCAATTCTTTCGTTAAATCTGCTGCAGCTGGGTATGTCGAGATGACAATATGGCTGATTTATTTTGATTCAGAGATATGTGTCAGTGATCTGCAATTCTTCTACGATTGTTCGTGCCCATATATATATATATATATATATATATATATATATATATATCAGCTGTAGTTAGTTTCTTGCATGTGGCTATTTATCTTTGCCGTTTGTACAAGGACAATAATGTACTTGTAGACCATATTAAGATTTCCCACCAACCAATCGATATAACTACAGGACAGCAGCAATTGATATCTGCTTCTGGTTGCATATTCATATACATGGTAAACAGAAAGGAAGAACTTAAGGAAATGCCGCTTGAAATTACGGTAAATTAGTGGGCACGCTTTTTTTCCAGCAACATTCCTAACATGATATATACCAAGCAAATGAATGGCGACAGACACATGAAGAATGTTTATAAACCACACTGTACCACAAATACGGAGTCAGAATCAGCTTGAATCAGAGGACTGGTAATTAATCCTTCCTTGTCATACTCCATCAATTACACAGTATCTGTAGATATACCCCGCTATGTGTTTTCAATGTATACATTTGTGTGTGCGTGTGTGGGAGCGGGTGAGTGTCGCATACTAGTATTCTATTATACCATGTGGCATCTAAATTTATATATATATTTCTTTTTTTCATTTTACGTCGCGTCACCCTTTTCCTGTTATTCAGCGATGAAGCAGTCAGTGTCATTATCTAAGAAAGTGTTAGCTTTAACACAAACTGAATGGACAAACATAAACACTCTCGAAGCCGATGGCAAATATAGCCACATCCAATTTCACGCAAAGCGTGTAGATTTCACTTAACGTTTATCTTGTTTGCTATTTCCGGGTCCACAACGATTTCAAACAAGGCGGTCGGGAAACAATAACAAGGTGTGAAATCAGATCCGGAAAGAAAAATGCCAGTTTGGTGCACGGGATTTTAGAACAGGGCGTATGCTACCAAGGGCGCGGATGGCTCCTGGCTAACGCATGCGTAGGGGTGGGATCTGGTCTTTAGGAAAAGGGTCGACCGTCACATTCGGTAATTAAACGCCTTGTTGAACGACGAAATGTGCGGGGTTTTTTTTCTTTATATATATATATATATATATATATATATATATATATATATATGTATTTTGATTTCGCTAATCGGTTATAAGTTTCTGGATAAGAATCTCTTCAAAAGCTGAGACACTTCTTGGTGCATTAAGTGTGCACATTTGCCAGAATTGCAGGGAACGCTTGGAGATACACATGCCCTCAATGACTATAATGGCTCGACGCCCCGTACTTTTGCAGCAATTTAAAGCTAATTTTCCTGTAAATTACTAGCACACCACATGCTACACTGCAACATGAAGTATATCTGCGCTGGATATGTGATTTTCAACGTAGGTCTGGCTAGCGCCGAAAATTATGCCGCTCGGTGGCATTAGCAGGGTGAGAACCGAAGGACCCATTGGGCAATTTTGTGCCAATTATAGCATGAGGTCAACAAGCCAGGGCCGGGTAATGTCTCTCCGACCAAGAACTTTATCTGTTAAATATGGGAAATTTATTGAAGATCATAAACTTACTTCCCCGTCTCTGTCTCTAAAACGAGATTGACTTCGGTGTGGTCCTTTTTGTTTCAAAACTATAACAGTAATTTGTTCGGGTTGTTATGGCCATTTGTGCAACTCCGGAGGAAATTTTAACACCAAATTGTACGTAACATTGACATGCATTCCCCGTGTTTGCAAATAAGAGCTATCACAGTAAGGGCACCTGTTTTACTTGTCAGTGTGTGTAACTGATGGAAAATGAGCCGGACAGATTGATGTCAAACAATTTCGAGAGAGCCCACCCTCAGGCGTTGAGAGAGACCACGCGGGCCGTTTCCAATGGTATTGTCCTAGGCCTATATATTGCCCCTGTTCACAAATATATATCCCTAAACAGATATAACAAGACATTTAAATCCTCCTTCTTCCTAGTTCTGTTGACATAACGCATGCACCATTTTCAACCACCAGGTTTTGAGGTTAGATAAATGACCCAAGCTCCCAGGCTTAGTCAAACAACCTTTCACAACTATGCCAATCATCTCAACTTTGAGATATCTGAAGGCGCGGAAAAAAAAAACTTACTTTGCAATGGTGTTGCGGCTCGAAGCCCAAGAATGTCATAGCACTCATATGCCATATTGATGGTAGATTGTCGAACACCGAGATGGCTAAGTAGACGACGACTTGATAGCGTCCATAGGCTCCTAGATGGATCAGAGCGTCGTCAAGTTTCATTTTGGCAGAGTATACTTACAGGTGCCAGTGACCAAATTGCATGGTTTTCATGCTGACGCTACATGGTGTGGTTCTCGCAGGTGGCGGAATGAAGAGATAGTAGGTTTCTGAGAGTTGCAGCACCAGTGTAAATCAATAGGTTTCAGTATCTAGCACTGTCGAAGCAATCAGCTCTGGTCCCCTGCCAGTCACAGTGACGCGATCATATGAAGAACCAATCTGTTTTCAATCCAGCCTCTTTACCAGCAATCACTTCGCCCAGTGATATTTTCCAACCCAAAAGAGGAGTGTGTTGCGAGATATTTAAAACCGGAATGATGAAAGCCTTTCCGTCTAAATTGCGGCCTATCCTGACCCTAAATGCCCCTCGAAATCACACTGGGCTCCAAAAGGTGTCACCATGTCACACCGCGCTATCATGAAGTAGTAAGGAGGTATACTTCAAAAGTTACTACAAGAAGTGGCACGGCGCACGCTATTATACTCCATCCATTATGAATGGACTGAGCATGTGTACCTTACAACAGGTGCAAAGTACACTACATACCCACCGAGCAATGCGTTATATGCGACGTCAAGCCCAATATGAGCACCGTCCTATTATACATATTGTCGATACTACGCTGGGTATGAAATTAAAAAGGGGGTGGCAAAGGGGTGTCATCTAAGTCATTTAAATATTTTCAAATGATTCCAACGATTTACAAAATAGAAGAATTATTACATTCAATAGATAACGCTAACACGAGTACACAATATTGGCATTTTAATGATCTTTACCATTATTCTTTAATCTCAAGACATGACCAGGGTTTTTTTTTTTTGACATTGTAAATGTATTCCATATTTTGCTCGTAGTAAGGTAAACATATATTTCGTAAACTGACCCATTCACGAAAGATCGGGTTGATTTATATCCCTGGCCATACATGTACTTATATGTACACTTAATTAATGATAAATTATGTTACATGCGTATTTGTGCTGTGTGTCTCGTACGGTATCAGCCGTTACCTGAAATCGATATCTAAACTTGTGGAAATTGTCTTTTTGTTGTTAATAGTGTGTACAATGCATGGATAAATACAATTAGTCTCGATTAGTAATAATTCAAGTGATTTTATTCATTCTACACAGGATGATACATTGTCAAGTACAAATTAGTATTGGCATTTGATTTGATAGCTACGAGCTTCCTTTTGCTTAACTATAAGGACGGAACACGAATACAATAGTGTACTTCAGACAATGCTTCGTATTACATATTGTAAGGCGGCTAATTGCTGCTAGTCTCGTGCATTTAAAAGCAAACTGGCGCAAGTTTTCTTTCCTAATTATATTATATACATATTTCTTTCACTTTGAATAGAAAGCTTTGACTAGTTACCACGAAACATGCTTGTGTAACATTGAAATGATGTTGTACTGAGTTCCGTAAAAGTAGTAAGTTTGATTTTACATTCTCAGCATCAGTAAACTAAGCTAGCATTGTGCAGTTGTGGTAGACGAAAAAGGGCTTGTGACCTTCCTAGCTCGCTGTATAAAAATTGTCCCGGAATTGTTCTACTCTTTAAATGAGAATCACATGCTTAACGGAAACGTCTATAAAATAGTGTAGATAAAAAAATAAGTAAGTAAGTAAGTAAATTATTAGCACGTGCACAAGTACATTGAAAACACCGTGTCCTTTGCGACCCAAAGTTAATCTTATGAACTGTTTTCATCAATAATGTTGTTGCTGAACTTGAAGCTTTATAAGCCTTTACTGCATTCTTGGTGATTCCAAATCTTGGACAAGATGAAACTAAGCGTTACTCAAAAAGCAGAAACAGATGCAATATGTACGTCTCACTGTACAAAATGATGCAAAACCAGGTCGCTGGTAAATTTGATTTAGAAATATAATAGCCTGTATTTCCTGAAAAGATCAATTCCTTTTTAATGAATTCCATACTCTTCACACACGGAACTCAGTTTTCAGATCCACTTCACAATATTTTTGTGCTTGCCTTAAACTGCATGGTACTGTTAACAATTACTGCCGAGTAGACATAGTGCGGGATTTCTTTTGGCTTGAATTGTTTCTGGGAAAGTAAAAAAACCCAACAGAATCAGCACAACCTTGAAAATAGGCTGTCCACTCAACCTCTTCCCATCCCATAACGCCTATACGTAGTTCTCAGATAGGTTTTGCAGGCAAGTGTTTCGATAAACGTATAGTTATTAAACAAGCGAAACAGAATCTCTCAATTGTAATGGAGAAGAGATTGAGTTAGCACTTATTCTATTTGATTCATTTCAGGACTAGTTGTCTCATTTTCAGTAAATTAACAACTCTTTGTTGTAATTTATGTGATATTACATTGTTATTATTGTTGTCAGTATCACGTTGCTATGATGTTCTAAGTGACTGCAATTTGCAAGTGAGTCAGTCATAGTTATTTTCACATCAAGCCATATGGCAGTAAATCGCAGTAATGCTTTGGCAAAATATTCTGCAATTTACTGGCACTGCCACCTGAAGCACATCAGCTATAATATATGCCACGAAATACGAAAGATTATTATTATTATTATTATTATCATCATCATCATCATCATCATCATCATCATCATCATCATCATCATCATCATCATCATCATCATCATCATCATCATCATTATTATTATTACTACTACTACTACTACTACTACTACTGCTACTATTATTATTGAATCATTTCAGGGTTCCTCAAACCATATAAATAAAGCAACATAAGATTAGAATATACACAAACTTACGATTGGCTAACTCGTTCCATTAACAAACGAGAAAATAATCATTACTGAATACAACAAATAGCACAAAATATTTTTTTGCATTAAGTGATTACGGTATTATAGAATATAGAAGAACAGGGTCGTAATAATATGAACTGTTAAAATATTGGGTTTGTAGGAACAAAACGGTTTTATAATTTTGAGGATTATATTTATTTATTTATTTGTTTGTTTGTTTGTTTGTTTGTTTGTTTGCTTGTTTGTTTGTTTGTTTGTTTGTTTATTTATTTATTTATTCATTCATTCATTCATTTATTTATTTATTTATTCGTTTATTTATTGATCTATTTATCTTTATTTCTATCTATCTATCCACCTATCAATCTGTCTATCTACTTCGATAGATTAACGTGCCAGATTTGTTTCTGTTCCTGGTACATTTGGATGATTCTGATTTAATTTCAAACTTTGCACATTTCTCTGTCACAGTATGTAAGGATTATTGGTTCCCTTTAAGGCCTTTTGCAATAATCACGATCAAATCTCTTTACCTTGAAGTATGATATCCCCATGTACTTGTTCCTGAAGTGTTTGTTGTTGCCAATGATTTTTTTCCTTTGCTTCTTGGCTTTGGTATATCTGTATGAATTAACATGCATGTATATCAGCATGCAAATATTGCATTGGTATGATCAATATAATCCATTTCTTGCCTTGGAACGCTGCATAACAGCAAATCTGTCTGTGTATCAACAACGAAAGAGCTGTTTACAAAAGGAGCATACAAGCTGACCATGATCGTGCATAGTCACCATAATAAAACACTCAGAGAGTTTTCCTATAAATCCATTTTCAAACAATTAATCGTGTATCGAAGATTCTAAGTTGTTAATTACTAATTTAGCATAATATGAAATGTCACAACTGCTCTTCATCATCTTAGGGCTGCCATTATCAACAAAATGTGTGCAAAAATTAAATATGTCAAGTACATGCATCATAGTTTTGAAGAACTTGGACATTTAAATTTTGAAATTAACTTGATAAGCCAAATCTTTATAGTGGCCAAAGGTAACCGGAAAGCATGCACAAGTGGAATGTATCCATTTTTTGTTCAATTGTCTTAAATATAACCAGTCAATATCCATACAGAGAGTCAGTGTCACAGTACATGGTACCAATCATTAATGACAATAGGAGATTCTGCTAATGTGTATCACCGCACATTTAGTACATCTACCACGTAATAAATAAAGTGCTGTCATGCACCACAATCCAAAACGTATCACAGGTAGATGCTTTCGGCAGCGTATGGCTCGTTTTGGCGGCGGTTGGTGGCAACAGGCAGCAGCCAACTACGGCGACACTGACCATTGGCAAACGGAAATTGTGATCTCCGAGGACTGTGCCGTAGCTTACGACAGACCTTTCATAATAGGAGACATTCATATATAACTGCGATCCTGCTCATTTCCTGTGTTGCCGGGGCAACAGACTGATGCTTCCACCATGATCAGGGCATATTTGTATTATACATTACATAAATAGCACCTTTCCAACCGAAAGAGAGCCGATTTCTAATCAATTTAGGCATCCTTTATGTTTCAAATATATGTTAATACATTTTCTTAAGATTAATCTGTGTTTGTGTTGTTCATTTTGTTGACAAAGTACTTTTGACCATGCTAAATACATGGATCTGCCCTGATGCAGGTGGCTCCCTCTTTTGCTCAATGGGTGTTAGAGTAGGACCGCATTCAGATATGAATACATCCTATTATGACATGTCCCTGACATTGACAGTATTTGCAATTGATTATACTGCATGTTTGACGAAAATTGGGTCTGGCCATATTGAAAATGCTGCCGGTTCTCTGTAATTAACATACGATCTGCTTCACTGCTCAACATCAGATCAAGTACTATCATTAGTATATGACTCAATATACAAAATAGATCGTTACAGTGTTAAAGTGTCACAGATGACAATGCAATAATATAGTGTATTGAACTAACTTAGTGTGGATTCCCTGAATTGTCAGTTGACACCAGGTTTTTCTTTTCTGGAGGGTGTACTGTACTGTGCACTACAGCACTATTTTTCGATCACGTTACCAAAGTTCCACAGGCTAGACGCTGGAAAAAGAAATACCACGATGCGGCATCCTTATATGCGTTATGTAGTTCATAGTGTCATATTACCACAGTGGAACCTGTCTTACGGAACGGCCCACAGGACCTGTGAAAAACGGTTCTTTCTGACGGGTGGTCCGTTAAGGCAGGTAAAGTTAAACTAAAATATGCTAATAGGAATGCTGAGACTGGTCTTGTAACACAGGTGGTCCCTTAGCAGAGGTGTGCGCATAGGCAGGTTCTACTGTACTTACTTCTTGTAATAATGCCAATGGGCAATTCTTGTAATAATGCCAATGGGCAGGCCGTGCACGCTTATCTTGTTATTATGAACTTTGTAACAGACACCCCTTCTTTACTGAATATATGGATTTTGTGACTTAAGTTTATGAAGGATGACTGTTATTGTACAAACCTTTAGCTATTCATATACAATTAAGTTTATGAAGGATGACTGTTATTGTACAAACCTTTAGCTATTCATATACAATGAACTTTAAAAATTACACGTGGCTGACACTGCACATAATTGTACCCTTCAGGCCGTATTGTCTTTTCAAGGAATCTACCCAGCTATCAGAGGATCACAGAAGAGGAAAATATAGCTATCGACAAGTGAACTTTATCCAACTATATGGCCCCACTGGAATTTAAAGACGGCAACCGACAGCTCGAGATAGTCGGTCATGATGTTAAATATTATGCAAATTAGCGACAATGAAAATTTTAAAAGCTCCAAATCTTCCAAACTATTGCAGATAGACACGAAATTTCAATGTATATGTCTGTGACACCTACCAACATACTGGACAGTGTATGGAAGTAGTACAATTTCAAATTATGCTAATCAGGGTCATTTAAAAATTTAAAAGTTGAATATCTCCAAAAAACTATCATAGATAGAGATGCTATTCCAACTTCAATTCATAGGTTTGAGGTAAAGGCACATCTAATGAACCATGAACCAAAGTTATAGCATTTTAATTTATGCAAATTATGAGTTTATGCCAAATTTAAATCTTGAATAGCTTTGAAACCGCTGTAGATAGAGGTGCCATTCCAACTTCAGTTGATGGGTTTGCGACATAGCCGTATCTAATGAACCATGGTCCAAAATTGTTAAGTTTTAATTAATGCAAATAAGGTGAATACATCAAATTTAAATCTTGACGAACTTCAAAACTATTATACATGGGGGTATCATTCCTACTTTAATTTTTAGGTTTGTGAAATAACCGCATCTGATGAAGCATCAAGCAAAGTTGTAGGCTTTTAATTTATGCAAATTAAGCAAAATTTAAAAAAAAATAAAATCTTGAATAGCTTCAAAACTATTATAGATAGTGGTGTCATTCAATTTCGGTTTATAAGTTTGTGACATGGCCACATCCAATGAGCTATGAACAAAAGTTGTAGTATTTAACTTTATGTAAATTAGGCTAATATACAAAATTTAGGTGATGTTGAACAATGGCAAAGTGTAGCATTTCAGACTGGTATTTTAGACGGCACCGGGCAGGTTTGCTGTGAAGCAAATATTCTTGTCTAGTTTAAGATGTTGCTACATGTTTTTAATGTTTCGAGTTTGACGTGTTTTTGTAGGTTTGTGATATAAACACACCTAACTATATCTCAAACTTACAAGCGGATGTTGTAATGGTATCTCTATTACATTTCAAGATACTTAACATTTAAAGTCTTAATTGCTCCTAATTGGCATACATTTAACGACTATGGTTTGGGTAATGCGTTCATTGGGTTCGTCCATATCACAAACCTACATATATTGGTACGGTAGTTGTAATGGTAGCTCTATCGATAGCACGTTTAAAACAGGAATTTTGTTTTGCCAAGAATTCCTTGAAAAACCCGATTTCTTTATTGAAACGTAGACGTTATCAATGACTGCTTACAAGACTTGTAATACAATAAGAATGTGTTTATTCAGTTGGCGGTCATGTCGATCAGAATAACCTCGAGCAAGAGTTATTCTCGGAAAGACGGCTCAGAGAAACTTGATCTGTGTAATTACATAGTACTGAAAAGGACACTACACAGAATGTTACGTAATGGCATACTACGAACATATTCAGGGAACGCTAGTGCATGAGATAAGAGAACTCACCGAGATTAACGTAAATAGCTCTCTCTGATTCATTATGGGCTGCTGAGTATTTCGGGGGGGGGGGGGGGGGGCTCGCAGAACGAGGGTACAAAGATCCTCAAACGCAGTTACCATCATGATGACACCATGTCAGCCCGAATTACCATCATGACTTCACTTCCTCAGCTACACACCAAAGAAGAGAGAAGACCCATATATTGGGCACAACACCAACAGAGGGCATCTCATCTGATGCAGAGGCATTTAATCAGCAGAACTTACAAATGATTGAAATTGAAAAGCTGACATAGAAAAGACTGCAGAATAATATTCCATCCACACATGAAGCTTGCCAAAGCAGTCTCCGATTTTTCTGTAGGACAAATCGCGCCGTAAATGTTTTTAAAATATTGATTGCAGTTCATCCTCTGCTTTGTATTACAATCAAGAAGTGCTACAACTGCGTTCGTTAACTCTTTCAGTTCCAAAAGTGACGAAAGTCGAACTAGTTCACACATATTGCTCTGAATTATGATAAGGGTGCTAGATTCAAGTTTTAGTTTAAGTACCAGAAAGTCTGTAGTTACATAAAATATGATGGTAAGGTCAACAGTTTTCCTCCTTCATGCGCTCAACCCGTACCGAGGAAAGCTGTTGACTCAGTCCAAAATATGGTACTGAAAGAGTTAATAAAGATACGTTTTCCCCACTTCAAAAACCCGTGTAACTCGTTTTCCCATTTCAAACATGCAGATGCCGCTTGTGTCGATACAGCTTAAGGAATCATTTCACAACCGATTAACATTCACAGAAAACTTCTTCAGGGGAACTGTCCAACAGCATGTTTCAGGGCCATAGAAAATATACTCCAGTGTAATTAGATGGAAACCTGACCACCGTAAAAGCTCTGATGACAATTCATACATGCAAAACAAGGTTTCCATGCATTATGACCTGGGTTTTATTCATGATTAGAACTCCTAACAGAGACAGAGCAACTGATAATTGTGAACTTATGGAGCACCGCACATATTTTTCGCAGGCCATGGTTTCGGGGCTGACGGATTGCAAGGGCATAAGATAAGATAAGATAAAACTTTATTTTCCGTCGGGTGTTTTACAAATAACATTAGCCATTATAAGGGCTATTTACTGACAATAAATATGAATATGTTGGTACATAAAAAAGACAGATATGAACTGTGCCTTATATACAGTAGATACAATGCATGATAAAAATAAAGATAGGTAAATGTTATATAGTCATTAAAACTTTATAATAGCAATAATCATCATCTCATGTATAGAGACCAGGTACACTGAGTTAAATAAAAGTATGAACATGAAGCTACATTACAGCTTCATAGTTTGAATAATGTTGTGATGTAGACAGGTGACTGTGACTGTTGTGAGTCAACAGTTCACCTGCAGAAGTTACAGGAGCAATTTGTTTGTGACCATGTATCTATCAGAGATTTAAATTCAGTGAGTGTTAGTGTACCTTTAAAATGATTTGGGAGCTCATTCCATATTTTTGCCCCAACGTGTTTGAATGATTGTGTGCCATACTTCTGTGTATTGTGACGACCAATCTTCAAGTTTTGTTTGTTACCTCTTGTTTCATATCGTGAGTCTTGTAATTCAAAGTACTTTTTTAAATAGACAGGGGAAAGGTTGTTTGTTATTTTGAAAACTTCTATTGCAATTTGTTTTAGGCGGGATATATGAAGGGTTTCACGGTTTGACCTTGTAAGTAGGGACTGGTAGCTAGATTGGTAGTCACAATACACAAACCGTAGGGCACGTTCTTGAATCTTTTCAAGTTTTTGTGCATCTTGCTTGCCACAGAAGTGCCATACTGTAGCACAGTAATTAAAATTTGATAAAATAAATGATTTAAATATTGTTAGTTTGCTTTTTGTGTCCAAGAGTTTTGAGAGCCTCCTCAAAGCATTTAGTTGTTTGCCTGCTTTGCAGCAGATGTCACTGATGTGTTGTTTGAAGTTAAGTTTGTCATCTATGTTTATTCCAAGTAATTTGACTATTATTTCTGAGGTTATTTCTATGTCATTTATTTTCAGTGTCTGAGGTTCACATTGCTTATTGCCTGGTGCCAAAAAGATGCATTGAAATTTGTCTATATTAGCATGCATTGAGTTGTTTCTGAACCATATGGAGGCTTCCTGAGCTTGGTTCTGCAAAATATATTTTACTGTCTCTAGTTGTTGATGGGCATAGGATATTGTGTTGTCATCTGCATAATTATGTATGGCGCATTCTGTAAAGATGTATAAGATGTCATTCAGAAAGATGTTGAAGAGGAGCGGACCCAGGATGGAACCCTGGGGGACTCCTCTTACAACATCTCTCCAAGTGCTAAAAGTTTGTCCTATTTTCACTCTTTGAGATCTGCCGGTTAAGTAGTTTCCGAGTAATGATGTTGCCGAGTCTGAAAGTCCATATGCTTTTAGTTTATTAAGTAGGATGGATGGGGAGAGACAGTCAAATGCTTTTGAGAGGTCCATGAGTACTGCTCCAACATATTTATTTTGGTCCAAAGAACTTTTCCAGCTTTCTACAAGATTGAGTAAGAGAGTGTTGCAGCTATAGCCCTTTCGGTAGGCTGATAAGTAGGGGGAGAAAATTTCTTCAAAGTAATCTAGAAGCTGTTCTGTGAGGACGCTCTCAAAAATCTTGGACACACTGGTGAGGATGCTCAGTGGTCTATAGTTCTTGATGTTCAAAAGATCAGGTTTTTTGTCTTTGGGGTAAACTTCAGCCTTTTTTAAATTGGTTGGGAATATTGTAGTGTCTATAGATCTATTTATGCTGTTTGTTAGTGGTCGAGATATGATTTCAGCAATAGGCTTTAAGAGCTTAGATGGTATCTGGTCATGTCCTGTTGCTTTGTTTGTATTTAGTTTCTCTTTCAATTTTCCTTGATGCCTTCCCTGCTTGTGCGATGGCTGGGTACACGAACATGCAAATGCTCGGGTAAGATGTAGAACCACAGAGGCCTCTGCCCATATGGGACATGAGTCTTTTTTAAGACGGTTGAAGGGATCGAACACGGAGATATCTAACCAGAGGTCTGTTGCTACTTAGGCGTAGTACCTCCTGAGAAGGAAAAAGCCTAAACCCTCTTTGTTATTTACCCTGCACTCTTTCGGGAGGCACTTATAATTCTTTTTCACATTTGTGTAAAATACGTGAAGTATTTATCAAAACAGATACCAGAAGATTTTTTTCAACAAAATGCACTTATTTTTTTTTTCGTCCCGTAAAATTAACACGCGATTGCAGACATGCAAACTTAACCGGTGTCCTCTGCCCGGGACGCGTGCATTCGTGGAGAAATAAATAATGCCTAGTGGAAGCAGCAGTCCAAGTACTTTGCACATCTGACGGCCATATCACTGGTTCCCAACAAAATGAACAATGCCAGATTTTCAATAACATTAGCTCAACAGTAATTGAGAACAGACCATATGCTTACCTTTACTTAGCACTTTGCGGTACCCACATGACTTTGTCTATTTATTTTATAGTGCGGCCTAAAGGGTGAATATTTCTGAAGAAGTAAGAACCAAAAATCGCCTCTACTTGTGGGTCCTCAGGTTATGCTTAAATCTGCAAAACCTCAAGACCTTTGGCACTTGGGTTGTGGTCCAGATGACAATACCAATAACAAATAAAAAAACAACATGAGCGTTATCTATACTCCAAATAAGCAAGATGGATACTTTTCACAGAAAGCAAAACACACTTGGCCCACACATCAAGTATAAAATATGGTACCAATTTGTAGTAATAGATATTATATAATATAATGTAGATTAAAATATGTAATTTCATGTTGAATGATTTAATTTCATTTTAAAATGATCCATTTATTTGCATTAATGCTCTACAGCGCAGAAAATATAAATCATGATAAATTATGGGGTTGGTACACAGTACAGGCTATGAACAAGACAGATGACCGTATCAAAGCACTGCTATTTCCACCATTCTTTGTGCACTAGTTTTGTCATGGAACATCGTCATAACCCTTATTGTTTAGGTTGCCGCCTGTAATATGTACATAATTATCTTACTCAACACTGGTTTTGCATGAACCATAGGCCCCGCCAGCTGTCGGTTTTTGCATATATAAACAGAATCGGTTTTTGCATGTATAAACAGAAACGAATGAGAACCATCTGATCATGTTTTTGTCTTTGTTTTCATGTCTTAGCTTCGCAGCAAAAACAGGAGGATTTTTCAATCACGTATACTTACATTTATAGATTGGAATTTACTTTTGTAGCCCCATAGAAAATTTGTATGGTGGCACATAAGGAGACGAAACTGATATGATTAACCAAGATTTGTGTACTTTGTCTATGAATACATAATACCTGGTTCAAACACCAATATACAAAACTGATTTTTGAAATGACCAAATCACTGTGGCTCTCAACAAAAAGAATAATTCTGGACATCTGTTTACATAATCTCCATGGTAAACCACTCATTATGCCCAATGCTTACCTTTATTCGATGCTTTGCTGCTAATTTCGCGTAGGACTACTAATTCTTAAGTGCTGCTTTAAATTTAAACTTCTCTCTTCCCGTTTTGAATTGGTTTCCACGCTTAAAGTCGGATCACCTGGAGCGCATGCTTGTGGAAGAGCTATCAAATCCTATTGCTACCAAGAACCGAATTCAGGTGACGCCCACCCTAGGATAGACATGCTGGCATTTTCAGGACAGCTTTGCCGTACGGGAGCGGATTAAAATTAGAGATAGCACTTTTCCACTTAATAGAGCAGCATGATTGGTTACCCATGCTGTCAAGATTTCTCGCGGATTTCTCGGGACATCTATTCAGATTAACGCTACCTATTTATTCCTACATTCACATAACATGCCTAGCTGTTAATTGTAAACATTAACGTATATAAAATCAACACGTATTTCCTTTTTTCCTTTTAGACCTTGTGCGTGTCATTTGGGAATGTAGTGTACTTTTTAAAGTACGCCGAAGTTCTTGAAGAAAGTTACATCGAACTAGAAATAAAAGGTAACATTCTCACAATTTTGCCAAACCGTACCCTGAGGAGAAGAGTTTCCAGCTAAAGCATGAAACAACATAATTTGGACATGCTGGTAAATCAACTTGTATTTTATGACTTTAATGATTCCTTCTTTGCATGCGTACTATGTAAATTTGTGATGGTGGTCATTAGCCACACATCTCCCCGTAGCTAGCATTAGTCCACGTAAAAAGGACCTGAATTAGGCTTTAAATGTATCTACAACGTAGATACGATGCCACTCTAAAACTATCAAGATATTTTGTGCTCAAATTGAAACGAAGTTCGTGTGAATATTGTACATAGCAAAGCTAGTTTGGCATTCAATACTCTATTTTACACAAAATAGTTTTCAAATGTAAAATGTGTTACATTAGTTCGTCTCCTGCACATGTGTGAAGAGGAATTACACATATGCGGAAAAAGGCATTCTTACAAAAATGTGTAAATCTTTTGTACATTTGTGAGAATCTTTTTCACATAATATCTTGTGAAAAAGTTTATACATGACGTCTGGTGGCTAATAAAGAACTAAATTCTATGGGGTACACCGCGGGCCATGATGACCAGCTCTGCACACCACTACTTGGAATGTCATTGCACGGACAAAGCGATGACTCCAGCGGAGCCACTGTGTATATTGGTGCCAGTGTACATACCTTGATAATATTTACTTGAGCTCAAACTGTACATCGTTTCCCACTATCAAGCCAAACTCTGCCTTCCTGCTGGCAAACGTATTGAAATGACAACACCTTGCATCCCCAGGTGTCATATTTTATGTGCATTATCCAATCATGTTACACCGGCACAGGCATAATTACCGCCGTGGAACCTGTGTTGCACGGCCCACCGGGGTAGAGTTGCTGTCATGAAGATACGTTGATCTCTATAACTGGGCGAAGGAAAAGATATGTGTTGCCCAAACACACATCAGAATAATGATCTGTGAAACAGATCACAATACGGCTTTATTACCAAATTATGTATCATTTTTTCCATAAAAAAATGCATGAAGAAGGAAAAGTCGAATTTAGTAAAGTTTCAAAATTTTGTATAAACAAAATTTGTCTCTGGCAGGTGAATGTGGGGAACCAGCATAAATTTTTGATGCGGTAGCTAGATGGTGCTAAATAAGATTTAAGCAAAATACACATATTTAGTGAGGTTTGTTACATTTACCTTTTTGTGAGTACCAAACAAAAATCAAGCGCATGACAGAGACATAAATAACAGTATTTTGATTTCGAGTTCAACGCTTACGCTATTAAAATGCATGTTTTGTCATTTTTTTTATTGTACATTCTCCTATTTTATTCTTCATATCCTTTTACTATCTCTCAAACAAATGACACAGGTTACATCACCTACACTTTTCTTTTTAAACATTCAAATCAATTTCAATATTAAATTGCATTGTGCCATTAAATTCGGTGACTAAAACTAACTCTTTTTGGATTTTTGTATTTCCTTGAAACTATGGGAAATTCAAAGGTTCTATATTCGTTCTTTGGTCCGATTATGTCACTTCAGCGAGATACTTTCCAAACAATCTTATTTTTTATGAAGTGAGCGTTAAAGTTAAAGCTTCTTGTCAGTGCGAGTCGACCTATCATCATCTTGCTTCACCACAGAGCCTTAAAAAAACGATAATCTGATATTTTCTGCCTCGAAAATTGAATTTTCGTGAACAACATGAACTTTGTTCATCAAAACTTAAGATAAAATACAGACAAGAAGAAAACTTGTGCTATGTACAAAATTGAAGGCTAGGCTTGCACAAGTCAGGACATCTAGGAAACGAGCAAACAACACACTGTGTTATGTTAGAGGATTGCAAGCTAAAATTAAGCGGCTGAATGGAAGAGAAATTGCTGTCCAGCCCCTCTACTTATATAATGCACGTTTGAATATAACCAAGCAGAGCGACTGGCCCAAGTGACTGGCGTTAGTGATGAAGACTTCCTATTGGAGAGATCTAAATGTGTAAAATAAATAATTGCAGCTTATGCTTTGATGGAGAATGGTAATTACATATTGGTCAGCAAGCGAAAAAAATCTAGTCGCAGCAAATGTCAGTAATTTATTAATCCACTTGTTTATGTTGTGTGTTTTGTAGAACAAATAGGTGCAAAACATTTATATGTACTGCTAGCATTATATCTTCAAAACCGTTGTGACATAGGTTAATAGGTGCAAAACATTTGAATGTACTGCTAGCATTACATCTTCAAAACCGTTGTGACATACGTTTTTTGAGATTGTACCTTAGTTTACCCGTCATGGACGGAAGTAAAGTTTACATTTCCAACATAACTGTTAAGCAATTGGGTACGCAAGTGAGAGAAGATCAAAACCGGTCATTGAGGGTCCGTGTGCGATACTTATTTGAACGTACATGACGTGCGCAAAAAAAGGAACTCGTTCTGGGAGGTGGCCGGAGGAGAGAAACAACACACAGTTCCAATGGAGGCTGTCGAAGGAAGCCATACCAAAGCTACATTTTGAAGGGTCCTATTAACTTGGTTACTGCATATAGAGCCAGGCTGAAGCATAAATCGTTGTGTACCAGCAGCTGCCACAGCTCATATGTTCACCATGTCAACGTAGAATTTACGTTTAGAGAGTTTCATATTATTTCTTACCTCCCATCCTGGAGATTTCCGTTAACTGAAATTTTCTGCACTTCGTGATGTCAACTGCCTTCACAGCGGACCGGTATGTTTTATTTGATATGATCAGAAGCGCGCTCGTCGATGACTTCTGCGATCTAAAGGGCCAGTCTTGCAGATAATGATGCCAAACTCGCAACAAACGTTGTACGCATTCAAGGGAAATCGCGGTACAAGAATTAGCAATAATAACTCTGGTTTTGCTATTGATCATTCCAAAATAACTACACATGATCGTCGACAATTTCACACTTCAATTTAAATGTGCAAATCTATAGACGAAATGGCACCTAATCACGTGTAAGCCAAATTCATTAAAAAATCGGTACGCTCCTTAATACCAGAAATGGTATGGTCAGTGATCTTCATATGCCTCGACCCCGTACCGAATAATAAGAACAGCTCTTTACCATAAATGACTGCATATCTGAAGAGCTTCCCGTGATCAATCAAGACAAGCTTATGATTTAAATTACTTTGAAGAGACATGCATGCCACAAACACAACCTCCGGAGAAGCCTGGGTCATATAGTCATGTTTAACTCTCATTTTAGTTTCTATTATACACTTTTCCTTCAACGAAGTCCATCCATGTACATGCATTTTGTGTATACTGTGTTATTGTAAGGCTGGGCCCCATGGAAGCACTGATGCTTACTCAATGGGATATCCAGCTTAAAAGCGGTGAGACAAAAAATTACAGGAATTGATTTAATAAGCTGCATGAAGTTTCAGCCGGAAGAGTTTGTGTGTGTGGGGGGGGGGGGGGTGCTTTTTTATATCTGTGTGTCAACACACACATATTGTTTTTGTTAGAATTCTTTGTTTCTTTCTTCACAAGCAAATTTGTTTGATATTTCGTTCGAAAAGTATTATGCGTAGAAACTCCAAACTCAATTTTTATACTTCCACACATAAAGTCTGGCTTTTTAATGGAGAGAGGTAACAATTTTAAAAATGATGAAAATGACGAGCATTTGAAAATTTAAGTCTTGAATATCTCCAAAACTATTAGAGGCAAAATTAACCGATCCAACTTCAATTTTTATGTTTATAACACTGCATATTTGTATAATTTACATGTGATCTCTAAAGATCAAAGGTCAGGGTCATCTGGACCTTTGAATTTTTCATCCAGCCATAACTGTCAATTTTCATCTAATTTTAACCATGTTAGACCCAAATTGTAGGTATTGCAACACTGCATATTTTTTTATGAGTAACATCTAACCTCTAAAAGTCTAAGGTCCAGGCTATTTGGACCTCTGAAATTTTTATGTAGCCATAAGTTGGTCAATTCGTTCCCATTTTGAATAATGTTGGACTCAAATTGCAGGTATTGGAACACTGCACACTTTTGTAATTTTCACATGACATTTAAAATCACAGGTCAGTATCATTTTGCCATTTGAAATTTTTTGCAAGCCATAATTTGGTCAATTTTTATCCGATTTTGATCAAGTTGGGTTCAAATTTTAAATATAATTAATAATTATTATAGGTATAGGTAACCGATCCAAGTTCAATTAATATGTTTGTAACAATGCACATTTTTGTTATTTACTTGTGACCTCTAAATGTCAAGATTATTAGGCCATTGTAATTTTCATCTAGCCATAACTCGGGCAACTTCCGTCTCGCTCTAATCATGTTGGACGCAAATTGTAAGTGTGACGACAGTGTACATCTTTAATTAAACATGTTTCCTCTACAGATAGAAAGTTAAGGTCATTTGGCCCTTTGAAAGTTTCATCTAGCCGTAACTCTCAATTTTCATCCATTTTGGTTGATATTTGGCTTAAAATAGGGATATTGCAACACAGTACATTTTTTGTATTTTACAAGTGACCTCTAAAGGTCAAACGTCAAGGTCATTTGGGACTTTGAATTTTCATCTAGCCATAACTTGGTCAATTTTCATGCAATTTCAGGCGTGTTAGGCTCGAATTGTAGATGTTGCCACACTGTCCATTTTTGTAATTTACATGTGACCTCTAAGGTCGAAGGTTAATGTCATTTGAACTTTGAATTTTTTACCGTGCCATAAGCTTAATCGAATGTGGAGTACCAAAGGACGAAAGTAGTAGCATCTAATATTTACAACCTTTGAAGGTACACAGACAGATTTATTTTGAAGCAAATCTTCTTTTCTAGTTCTTGCTGTCTTTCTTTACTGTCAAATTTACCCGAAATTTTATTTGAAAACTATTATACGAAGAAATGTTAAACTTGGCATGATTATACTTCCATACGTCAAGTCTTGAGTTTGGGGAAAGCTATTCAACAGGGCTTTTTTAAATTATGCGGACTAGTGGCATTTAAAAAAAATAAATCTTGAATATTTCCAAAAGTATTATAGGTACAGGCAACCAGTCAAACTTTCATTTGTATTCTTGTAACACTGCACATTTTTGTAATTGATATGTGACCTCTAAAGTTCAAAACTCTTCTAGCCATAATTCAAATAGTAAATATTGTAACACTGCATATCTTTGTAATTCACATATGGCATTTAAAGGTCAAGGTCAAGGTTATTTGAACCTTTGAAGTATTCACCCAGCCATAATTGGTCAAAGTTTGTCCAATTTAATCATGTTGGACTCAACTTATAGGTATTGCAACACTGCATTTTTTTTTTTTTTTTTTTGGTTGTAATTTATGTGTGTTGCAGGTCAAGGTTATTTGTCCCTTTCAAATTTTCGTTAAGCAACAACGTGGTCAATTTTCATCCAATTCTAATCATGTTGAACTCAAATTGTAGATATTTTAACATGGTATATTTCTGGAATTTATATGTGACATCTAAAGGTCAAAGTTTAAGGTCATTTGGGCTTTTGAAATTTTCATACAGCCATAACTTGGTCAATTGTCATCCAATTTCAGTCATGTTGGGCTCAAATTCCAGGTATTGCACATTTTTGTAATTTGCAAGTGGTTAGTGGTCATTTGGACTTTGAAATTTTCATCCAGCCATATTTATTACTTGTGAAGGCACACAAACAGATGGCCTTTGAGGCAAATCTTCTTTTCTATTTTTCCATTTTTGTTTTTCCCCCTTTTGCACTTGTCATCCTTTACTAGACGTTGGCGTCCTTGACCTCGTGTCCCAATAGGTCATAAAATAAAAAGGCAATTACAAACGTATTCTTCCATACCCATTTGTCATATGGAGCTTAAGAGAACCTCTGCGAAGCCTGGCGCATAGATTTGTTTACAGTGTATGTGTCTTTGAACTGTTAAAACTGTGGTGTTGATGATCAAGAAGAAGAAGAAGAAGAAGAAGAAGAAGAAGAAGAAGAAGAAGAAGGAGGAGGAGGAGGAGGAGGAGGAGGAGGAGGAGGAGGTGGAGGAGTGGAAGAAGAAGAAGAAGAAGAAGAAGAAGAAGAAGAAGAAGAAGAAGAAGAAGAAGAAGAAGAAGAAGAAGAAGAAGAAGAAGAAGAAGAAGAAGAAGAAGAAGAAGAAGAAGAAGAAGAAGAGTTTGTTTGAGATAAAGCAAGTTCAGCGCACACATCTATAATGCACTGTTAAAGTTTGTATGCAAAGTTTGGGATTTAAATTGGTAATTTCAAATTTCAAGGAGGAGGTGCATATTTAATGATTTTCTCCAGCAATGTGTGTGTACTTTACTGGTTTCCCTTGTACTTAGACGTGACCACTATAATGAGGTGGTCTCATTTATGATAGTCTCATGAATTCATATTAGGGCGTGGCTTCCTCGCCTTTATTTGCAAAGTGAACATGGAAGGTAATATGAGTCTCCAGTAAGTAAGGTAGCAAAGCCAAGTGATGTGCTCAATATGCACATACAAAAGAAACCTAAAGGTAAACAGTGGCACAAGATTCCTTATCGTTATTTGGCTACTACTTTATGTGTACTGATTGCAACATCCCGGATATTTCTGAAATTCAATATCAACCAGTTTTTGATTCACGTGATGGAAATTAAGAAATGTCAGGAAATGGGGCAGCCCGGTTTTTGTGTTCTAATCGTCACGACGAACGATGGTGATGTGTAACCTACCAAGTTCCTTGACGTCATTCCGAATGCTTTGAGGTGATTTGAGCTGAAAGTGTCAAAGCTGCATTTACTGGATGTGCAGATAAATTACTACTTAGGACTGCAACGTTGGTGTGTGTGTTTTACAAACTTGTCGCTATCTCGCTACATTCTGGCATTCATTCAAAATACAATTCCATACGCATAAAGCATGGCATGCACTTCGTATGGTTTTTGCTTTCTGTGTAGCAAGTGATACGAATATGCAATATCACGGACACTCGTAATTGATTTTTCCTGTGAAATATTGAATGGTCAGTCTTTTTTTTAATCTTTAATGTAAAGACTGGTTTGCTGATATTTTTGTGTATACTATGTGATATGCTTATTGTACTATCTGTTTGCAGGTTATATATATATATATATATATATATATATATATATATATATATATATATATATATATATATATATATATATATATAGATATATAACCTGCGGACAGATCCTTGAGATGGACAATGTCAATTTAGATAAATGTGGGAACTTACCGCCTTTTCAAATCAAAACCTTGATAAACTGTACTTCTAAAAATGTTATCTATGCATTAATTTGTCGAAGTTGCAAAAATATACCATTGATCAACTACTAATGAACTGAAGCGGAGAATGACTACACATAGACAAGAAATGCGCTTGCCGGAAACAAGACAATTATGGGTCAGCAGACATATCGATGAATGTTCAACATTTGATCTAAAATTCTTTTATGCCCATTTTTCCAGATGAAATACGATTCAATCATAAGAAGGGAGCAAATAGAATTTACTTTCAACGAAAATATGGACTCAATTTAAATAGAAGTTTACATGATTAGAAGTAGAAAGCCATCATGGCGTAACAACTCTTGACATTAACGAATGCCATATTGATTTATAATTTAATATTGATATCAAGACATCGCGAAATTATGATGAAGCTGAACTGTTCACGTTTCTTAATTATCAACAGCGGGACTTTACGACGTCACGCCACGTGCGCTACGCTAAATACTTATATTGTGACATCATAGAATCATAACATCATGTAACCATTACCAAGGCATGAGGACCAGTTTTTTGTTTTAGTATGAGGTTAAAGGGAATAAAAAATCATGAAATCGGTACCGAGGTATAAGAGATACAGCCTGCAGTTAGTGATGTTTTACATATATTTGACTGCACTTGAAGTACCATCCCTGGATAGTAGGGGTACCTCTCAGATAGGGACACTTTTTTCCAGAACCAATGGTGTCCCTGGTAGCTTCCTGCGCTTTGAATTTGTTTCCTGAAACCGCACGACGACCAACATGCCATGTAGTAAAACTTGGTCACCAGGTGAAGTATGTACGTCAGAGTGTATTCTATTTTCTATTTACCCTTCCCTTTAACATTTTTGTCTTTTATTCTGCCTTAGAAATTTTACACACACATGTATCAGCTCAGCTTTATGTCTGTATATCTTACCAGTTCACATCGAACTGTAGCTGAAGCTTAGTTCATCTCAGGTTGGGAATTATTTGGGAACAAAACATTTTGATTATAAGTCAGCTGTGCTCAGGGTGCTCACACTGCCGTTATGTTCATTTTTTCCAGGCACATTCTCGCGGAAGGCCTGTGTTTGAGCACAGACCAACGAAATCCATCGTGGCACGTGGTCTTTTGTGCCATTCCCAGTCACTCCGGCCGACACCCACTGTCAACATACGTTGAATTTCTCCAGCAGAGAACATGACACAATTTTCACTGCAACAACATTCCATCAAAGGATCAGTAAATACTTTGGTAAACTTAATGTGCGAAAGA
>CAXHWN010001175.1:0-14000 GCA_964020975.1 Hermodice carunculata
TATATATATATATATATATATATATATATATATATATATATATATATATATACATACATACATCGTATTTCCTCAAATGCAATCCCTCTGTGGCTTTCAGAAGTACATGTAGATCAAGGTCATCTGCACTGTGCAATGTTCAACTTCCACATGATACACATTTTTCATCATTAATTTAGCCTTTCAATATTCTTTCCCAACATATTAAATTAGCATCCTTTACATATCAAACAATTTTGTTTGTATAATGAAATTTCCATCCAAAAAAAAAAAAAATCACTTCCTGTAATGCACCCCTTCCATGACCTTGAGAAAATATGTCAAGGTTATTAAATGTCAAACTTCCAGATTTCATACACATTTGTAGTACATTTTAGTATCATTAGCCTTATTATTTCTGAAATGTTGACACATCTTGGCTTACATACATGTTCTATAACACTGAAGTTGCAATGACCAAATTTCAGTGCATTTTTTTCTTTTTGTCTGATTAACATCCATGATGATTCATGGAAAAATCTTTGAAAAACTGCATGGTTCATACACCTGTCTGGCCACAAATTTCAAGACTTTTTCAAGACTTTTCCAGACTGATTTGTCCAAAATTCCAAACTAACTTTGAGTAACATCAGGGCCAACACGTAACAAAAATAACAGGTATCATTTAACTAAACTTCCATATATCTGACCCAACTTAATTAAAATATCCAAAGCTGTACAAAATATGATTTTCCAAACTTTCCAAGACACAAAAGTGTGAAATTCAAGACTTTTCAAGGCCTTGAAGGCCATGACATGAAATTCCAAACTTCTCAAAATTTTTCAAGGCTTGTATGAACCCTGAACTGGGTTCTCGAAATGTTCAAATTTTGGTCCAAATTTTACATAATACTATAGGTAGCATGACCAATATCAAACTCGACCTATATTTTTATAACAATTCTAAGCCTGAAATCATATGCCATGAATTTCAAATCTGTAAAGTGCATCATGTTCACAAATAGACAGTTTACAAACGGGCAGATGGACAGGCATTGCAAATGCTGTGTGACCTTAGGTTAGCAGAGCTAATAACTTAAAGAGACCACAGAACTTTGGCTAATGGTCCCCTTTTGTCAGATGTCACATATATATATATATATATATATATATATATATATATATATATAATATATATATATATATATATATATATATATATATATATATATATATATATATATATATATATATATATATATATATATATATATATATATATATATATATATATATATATATATATATATATATATATATATATATATTATATATATATATATATATATATATATATTATATATATATATATATATTATATATATATATATATATATATATATATATATATATATATATAATATATATATATATGTACAAACATACATACACACATGTATATATAACTTTACTTCACCAGGGTGACTCGTTGCTAATCTACCCTGAAGGCCCTCAAAAATATAGCAAGATGTTTTAATACAATGTATATACAATTACAAAATGATACTGTATGGTTACTGCAATAAACAATACCATACAGATATGATGACCTTAATCTTTGCCATTCCAATCCCCACTGAGTTACATGGTAATCAGTAGGAATGCATGCATTTACTGACACATACCCAAACTGAAAATAAAAATAAAAATCAGGGATCCGCTCAGACCCCTTTTTACACCATTTCAGACGGGCAGCCCACCCCACCCCTCTTCAGTAGCACCTCCTTGCCCCCTTTTGAAATTTTCTCAGCACCCTGCCCCTACTTCTTACCTGAATTGAAGGATATATGGTATTGTACCATATTTTTGTTAAATTTTTGCATTAAAACCCCTTCAAAAACAGAGCCAGTAGTTACATTCTACCAAATGAATAATCAGAAGTAGTAATAGCACAATAAGATTTATACTATTTGTCGTTACACACCTGTAAGCTAGCTGTCCTTTTTCAGTGAGTTTTACGCTAGAGAGCCCTTTTCACATATATTCTGCTGGAATAGTGCCCTTTTTAAATGATCCATGTTGACCCAATCAAATTCTAACTAAGGATCTAAGAGCATCACCATGTAGTGAGCAAATGTGATTAATCCTCCTTCAGGCAATATTTCCACTAAGTTTTAGAGCTATCTGAGTGACAATTTTGGGCCAGTTTGAAATGGAAAAAGCACACAAAACATTGTTAAAACTAGAAAAAAAAATATGCAACACCACCTGTTAAACAAACTAAGGTCTGTAGGGCCCCAGACCTGTCCTTGTGCAATTTCAGAGCAACTGGTTGAGCAGTTTCTGAGAAGATTTTTTCAAAATTGTGCCCCCCAAAATTCATAAAACATCCGAAATTCACTGCAGTGTGACCATTTGTATAAGCCTGGTAGACCCACACAAGGTAAATCCCCACAAAGTCTGAAGTAAATCTGGTACACGGTTTTGGAGAAGAGGTTGAAAATGTGAATTTCCATTACAATCCCAGTTGACTTACATAATAATCAATAGGAATACATTAACCAACTTGTAACTACCTAAATTGAAAAATTTGTTTAAAAATCAGGGATCCACAGTATTACTAGTTGGTATACATGTCCATACAGGCACATACATTTGTTCATTAAGTGCATGTATTTGTTCTCTTAGCTTACAACTGAAAGAAACAGATGCTTTCATGGACTGATTTGAGTTTGTCTGCTGCAGCCTAGGGGGTGATAGACAGTATGAGTATCATCGCTGACTGCCGCCCATTTCTGTTGAGACTCCACAGCAGTTTAATTATCTGTGCAGTGGTCTGCAACTGCCAGTGGTGGCAGACTGCCACTGTATGCCACCATCCCCTGCCCACCACCACCAAAGTGTCCCAACGCCACCAAAAAATCCCCTAGTGTCTTAATATCACTTTTTCACAAGCACAACAAGAGTAAACTTGAGTCACATTGTTTCTTCATTCTGACACAACCTTTGCCATTTACAGGAAAGTTGTCCTAAGACATATTTGCCTGACTGTGCAGACTGGACCCTGCTGCACTAACAATCCACACGTCAAATTCAAAAGGTTTCCTTATGATCTATTTAGGGTAATTATACAAAGCATAAAAAGTTGCACATAATTTGACAGCACATGTACTTTTGACTCCATTGAGTGGGAAAAGGTTGATTACCCTGCTATGAAAACTCCCAATTCCCTGGAATACAAACACTGCACCACCACCACCACCACCACCACCACCACCACCACCATCATCATCATCATCATCATCATCAAGTGACCACGGTCTTTTCCTCTAATTGGTATATATGTACATGGATTCAAGCAAAGGATACAATACATTTTCCAACCCTCTTTTTTAAAAGCCAGGATACAGAAATTTTAAACATGAAAGATCTCGCATTTCTTTTTCATTACACGTCATGTACCATTGGTAATGAAGTCTATAGTTAGCCCAATGTTAAGTCACTCTTTCCCACTCTTAACTCTTTCAGTGCCAATCATGTCTTAACCCTAGTACTGCTGAATTGTTTTTTTTAACCTGCATTTTGGACAGTATAAAACTAGTCTGAATTATCATAAAGATCCCAGGTTTGTATCCCTCGTAAAAGGCCTTTCATTCAAGTACCAGCATGCCTACAGTTCCGGAGAAAATATCCCAGATCAACAGCTTTTTCTCAGCGCACATTGGGCTCATTGCGCCCAATGCATGCCGAGAAAAGCTGTTGACTCAGTCCAAAATTTGGCCCTTCAAAAGTTAACCAGATCATTTGCATGTACTCAGGGTGAAATTACATCCACAGTGAACATGCATTATCTTAGATCAAGCTTGGTACATGTAACTATAAAAAAAGTCTCTGTCACCTCATTATAAACGGTTATGCACATTGTACAGTGTTGTATACATTTACACATAAGACACAACTTGACAAGTCCATGGAGGTATCAGTATAAAACATTGTTCCTGTTTTGAAGGATTTCCAATTTGTTCCTGCAGCACCAAGCAAAATGTCCAGGAAAGCTAACTACACTGTATGTACACATGTAGATGTTTTTATGGCAATTGGCATGCTTGCTGACAACATAATATGTTCCATTTCAATATTCAATGTTATAGTGCTATTTCAATATAAAAGGAAATCAACAAATGTGTGTCCATGTGGGTACTGGTGTTTATACATGTATGTCAGCATCAGGAGGTTATTTAGCTATCTTCTTTACCTAGGGACTCATTCAGTGCATGCCACTGTTCTCCTGAGTCCCTGTCAAAAAAAAACAAAAAAAAACCAAATAAAAGATACATCTCTAGAGATAAATAGGACATAAATACAAATGTTATGGTATATACATATATACAGTGTTAAAAATATATAATTACAAGTTCTTACTTTCCATACATGAATACATTTTATATCATCCTACAGTCCTTATTCAATATCCTTCTGATATTATTGTTTGAAATGTTTCATAGTTGTTGCATGTCTTGTATCACTAGATCAGCATCAAATATGAAAGTAAGTTTACTGAATTTTTTTTTTTTTTTACTTTCAGAGGAACCCAATTTGGGAATGTATATGTAGTACTGCATGTTCAATATCTGTGATGTTGACTACCAAAAGTTAAATATCCATACTTGAGTAACTTGGTGATTCATTGTCAAGGATATTGAACAGGAGGCAACACTTGTTGCGGTTCCATCTATTCTCAAGTGTCATCCAACCACTTGAGCCTAGAACTTGTTCCATGGGTGCAAACCATGATATGTCCATAATTACTCAACTGGCTATTTTGTGCAGTTTAAGCAAAGGTTCAAATCATTGTTTTGGCAGCATTGGCCCACACAGAAAGGTAATAATCAAACTGGGAAATAATACATTATTAACAAGACTTTTCCTGTGTTTGACTGACAAGTACCTTGAGACCTTGTTCTCAAGTATAATTTTGGAACTAATTTTGGCAGCAATTTTACTACTCAGTAATGTGGAATTCAAAAGTGGGGATGCTATCCAGTCAGATGCCACGATCTTTGAAAGAGTGTACTTAATTGTTCAATTATGTGGTCTCCTAACTTTAGATCTAAAGGGTCTGCATCTTGTGACGGCTCCCAAATAACAAACACTTGGTTTTACTAATGTGTTACGTCACACGATTTCTCATCAGCCAATTCAGCACATATTTTAGGTAATAGTTAAGGACCTTTCGTATCTCAGAGACCTCCCGGTCAATGTACAGCAGTGCTGTACCATCAGCATATAGTACAATTCTGCAGTGACCAAGGAAATTGGGCCAATCATTAATATACAGAGAGAACAATAGTGGTCCTGGAATAGAGCCTTGCAGGACATCACAGCACATTGGTTATATATTTGATAGGTAGCTGTTTACAAGTGCATGTACTGCTTGGCTATGGCCAGAAAAATATTATTTAAATCATGTACATGTAGGTTCAGCTCCCTCAATACCATAAGAAAATATTTTAATCAAGAAGAATTGAGTGATTGACAGTATCAAATGTCTTTTTCAGGTAAAGAAATATACACACCAATATGGTGTGAAATTCCCTTATCTGTGGAGTTACTAGTTGGCACAATGACAAACTTTTTTTTTCAATCATTTTCTGTGGTTTTATTCAAGAATTGAAAAGTGGTGAAAGAGCAGTCAGCTATGTTTGGGAAAATATACATGTAAGTGTTTTTAGAACACTTGAAGACCCGAGACATATCACATGTTGGCACAAGATTACAATGTATCACCTAATGGACGCTATTTTGGGCACTTTATCAAATTATACAACTAAGCTTGTCACTGCCCTAATACAGGGAGTTTGTTTGACAAATAGTACCAGTCTTCTGTTCCCTTTGTAGCCAATTAGATTTTCAACATTTAAATAGCAAATGCTAAATTTTACAGATCAAATCATCCACAAACTAAACTAGTCTACCATGATCACCCCTATCCATCAAACACATATTCTAAAATGTGACTTGCATGACATTGTGTAAATTGCAGTGTCCATAAATTACCTACAGGTTCAAAATAGGAAAAAAAACAGTGAATAATTTATGGAGTCAAACCAAAGAAGAGGGAGGATACTGACCTGTAAGCCTGTGCGATATGGATAATATCCAGTCATGAAGGAATTCCTTGACCTGGGAATAGACAAAGACATTGTCTGTTATATAAATATGATGGTCTCATTACTGATACATGTACATGGTGTAAAAAAATTCTTCAATGTCTGACTTAAGTCCCTGCTCATGCCAGCATAGAACAATAATAAGCAGATGTGTATTCCAGTTCAGTTCTCCAAATCTTGAAAATCGAAACTAAGCAACAGACCAGGCCAAAAAATTTCTTGAAGTGCAGCACATCAGTCAAAAATTGTTTGAGCATCTATGAAGAAAGTTTCTAACTAGAATGCCAAGATACAACATAATTGATCAAAATTCATTTCATTGTCAACTGACCCCATATAATCTTAAAATCATTCCATGTTCTGAGCCAAAACTATCTCATAATTTATTATCATTCAAAATTTAAATATGTCCAACAACAGCCCAATAACTCTATAACAGCAACAGTGCATTGATATAATTTTTACAGCACAATGATAAAGACTATTGTATTGAAATGTTCTGATCAGTTTGATTAAAAGTGTCATTCTAATTAGAACATGTACTTTGAGAATGATGATTACATGCACAATGCATATTCTGTTTGACAAATATCACCAGGCCTCTGTTCCCCTCTATAGCCAATTATATTTTCAACATTTCAATACTAACAAATGCTAAATTTTACAGAACAAAACATCCACAAACTTATTATAAACTAGTCTACCATGATCATCCCTACCCATCAAGCATGCTTCCCAAAAGGGGACTTGCATACATGTGTGACTTGCAGTGTCCATAAATTGCCCGTTCAACATAGGGAAACAACCTGTGAATAATTTGCCAGTCTCCAAGAGGATATCCATGAATTTTCAGGTCCAGGAACATTACCTATACATGAATTATTCATGGTAAAAACGTCAATTCAACATTCATGTTTTATAAATGGAAATTGATGAGTTATTCTTTAATATTTTTGTTTGTTTTTGGGTAAACATAAATATTCATGTCAACCAGCTGGGGTTGAACATGGCTCACTCACCTCTGATGAATCCAGTTTTGGATGAAATTGGTTAGGCTTTTGCATGTCTTGTATACTTTCAAAAACACTTGACTTGTCTTTCTGTTGATCAGTTATTATTCACATTTGACAAGAGTGAATAAACCATGAACTATTCATGGTTTGCTCGTGATCATAATGTACCTAGTGTGATTGTTACATGTGTTATGCAACGTGACTGACTTGCTTATATAGTCTCAGTATCTTTGTTATTGGATAGTTACTGGTGAAGCAAGAAATCTTGTTCCACACTTTTGTGCTTTGCAAGCTGTCATGTTTAATTTGTGTGACACATACCAGCATCAGATTAGTCATCAGATTGTCAGTAAAATATATAACTACTTACTTTTCATTATATAATGTCCATGTTTTTTTGTGAAATATCTATTGATACTGCACATCACATTTATTCACTTTTCAAGTTTATGCACAGATATATGTGAAAAAATATTTTTTCTGCTATTCTAGGTATAGATTTCAGGTAATTCACCAAACCTTTAAATTTGTTATTTTCATAATCCTTTTCCCATTAAATCTGCAGATAATTTTTCATTGTGTTTTCATTTGCACAGTTTTGTGCCATTGACAAAGTACCCAAAAATAAAACCCTTCATGTACTACATGCACACCAAATGTTTATATGTGATTTGGTACCCTTTTTCCATTAAATCTATAAACCATAATTTTTTTTAAATTATGTTTTCCTTTTTGAAGTTTTGTATCATTGGCCAAGACTGAAAAAAAATCACACTACAGTGACATAAAATGCCAAATGTATCAAAATAAAATTCATGAAAATGGGGTGATGGACATGATGAACCAATCTGATCCTTGGTCAGCATGGCCTAAAGGCTTCTAACATATTTGTACATGTGTTAAGATCTCATCCATTCTGCAAGAAAATCTATCAAAAGGCTAAAGAGTACCAAGAAATTACATGTATACATATGTGTGACTGACTGTTTCATGTACAGTTGATTAGAGCTGCCTCGGCACATGAACATGTGCATTGACCATCTGAATGTACACAATCAACATGTGTACACTGCACATAAACAAAGCATGCTATAGTAAGTGTTTGAGCTAAATGGCTTACGGTGAACACACAGGCATCACATATGAAGAATTGAGAATAACACCTTCATGTGCCAAGATATCCAGATTTGGAGTCTTCATTTCTGGGTTGTGCCACCCTACATCATTCCAGCCTTAAATGGTCATAACAGAAAACAATACGCATTAGCAAAATGCATATAACTGTTAATTTCTCATAACCCTTTGGTGAACAGTCCATTCAGTAAGGGAAGGGTCAACATTATCATCATTTTTTAATTTGTACTTAGGGTACTAAATTTCATGACCCCCCCCTCCCTCCCCCAAATTAGTACTTCAGAAATGATGATTTTCTAAAAACATCAAATAAATATGCACAAAATAGGCCAAATACGGACAATCATTTTACACATTTTGTGAATGTGTACAGACCCATTTATCCCCCATCCCCTTGCATATTGTAAGTACTAATTCAAAAACTATGACAATGTTGAACCATCCCTAAGGGAAATGTTAGAATCGATCTTTGAACCAAATCAGAGCAATGCTTCTCATTCCATAACATTAATTGAGTTTATGAAGAAGTATGTGATAATCCAAAGTATCAAATGTTTGAGACAAATAGCTGTAAAAACTTTTGCCTCCAAAGCCAAACAAGCTCCATTTTACACGTATCTCTACCACACCAAGCCTGCTCTGGGACAACCGTTTTTTTTTTTTTTTTACTTTTTTTACCCATAGTCAGGATAATAATACATGTAGTACTACATCAGCATTGTCATGGACTGATGAACCAGTCAGGAAGTTCATAATTATCACTTTGGCTATTGGCAACATATATTCCCTGTTGCGCTAGTACTGTAATATGCTGCCATGATGACCACATTTAAGACCAATTAAAAAAAGGGGAGAGCAGGAACAGAAGCTTCCACTGTTATCCTGTAGAGCACATTTCAGTCATTCAGGGCCAGAGTTGTGTATGCACATTACTTTTGACTGTAATTTACCGTGTTTACAGCTTAGTAACTTTAAAACCACTCAAAGCAGTCTAAACAGCACAATTTGTGTGGTAAAATTATGTACATAGCTGGAATGTTCACATAAATTCTATTCTTGCTGCTTTAAAAGTAGTCTTTTAATTTGAGGTTAATTTAACATGCAATCAAATGGGAATACACATCTCTAGCCCAGAAGAATTCTATGTGCACCGTATTGGATTGAAAATTCAGCTGATACACAGATAATTGGTCATTGTCACCAATTCTACTGAGTCACCTTTTCAGTGCTGAAACAGTGATCTCATGTGGCCAAAGGGCAGACCATATGGACTTGACAAAACACAGAAACTGTCTCAGTTAGCAGACAATTGTAATTTTGCAATGTCAATAATTTTCATAATCAATGAATTTCAAAACTACAATTTTGAAGTGTTCAACAAGACACCTAGGCCTGTGGGCTTGGTACTGCAGCTGTGCTAACAAATAATTGGAAAACCATCACAAAAAACATTTATTTTTCTGAAATTCAATCTCTACGAGACCTTATAAGAAGGCGTGCGTACTTCAAAGTCACATGCAGTGTGCGCTATCAAAATTCCACATTTGTGGCACATTTTAATAGTATCCTTAGCCTTTAGCTTATTATTTATCAACATACTGAATTTAAAGCTGTTTAACCATGCAGGTATTAATGTTGACACCTCCATGGTTTAACCATGGAGGTATACTTTCTACCTCCATGGTTTTTACAAAGCACCTTATGACCTAAAAGAGGTCAAGGTCACACCAAATTTTACCATATATTTGATGTAATTTTTCTTTTTGCATCTGATATTATCACAATAATTAATGTACTTTTACTACATATGACATTATTTCCAATTTATAAACCACCAGTGGTCCCATCTTGACTCCACATAATATACTTTTAGTCCATATAATGTTCCTGTAATGGGATATGAAAATATGTACACAAATTCCTATGTAATGACCACCACAAAAAAAAAAAAAAAAAAATCACTCTTGAACCTTGTAAAATTAGGTCATGCGGATATAATACAGTATCAAACTTCCACAGGTACATATTCGACCCTCCTACACTGCAAAACTTAAAAAAAACAACAACAAAAAAACAAAACCAGGCCATGCAGCATATTTAGATTGCATAGAATGATTTAATTTGATTTGAATTTATTCATAAAATCAACATACACATTATAAATTAAAAACATGAAACATACAGAAAAAATAATACAGCAAATAAGAAAGCAGACATTACACACATAATATACACATACAGCAAAATAAAAAGTACTTGGATCATAAATAAAATCAACATAGACATAATCTCACATGTACAATAAAACAAGTGACAGATCAAACTAACATATCAAAATTATACTAAAAACACAGATTGTATGTTGATTTCTCCAGAATATCCTTTTCCTATGGAAAGATGTGGGGTGAACTCATGAAGTGCAGGAGACATACAATGTATAATTAATAAAGAGACATAGTGATAAATACTAAAGATATCGTCTTTCAATAAGTAAATATTAATATAAATAAAAAATACATGTAGCTGATAATAAAGAGATAATTTTCTCTATGGATGAATGCTGGGGTAATAGTCTGTTATGTCTTTGCCGCCAAGAACTTTTTCACCTCCGTTTTAAAACTTGAAATATTGTTAAGGGTCTTGATCTTATCCAGCACTGAATTCCATTCTTTTGTACATGTACAATAAAAGTATGTTTAGCTGGACTACATGTATATATGTCTGAAACTAAAAAAATTGAAGTAGGACTGTTAATTTTGCTGTACTCTTATATTCGCTTATTTTGCTGATACAATGTATATGGCACAAAACCATGTGCAACACAGTGAAATAGTATTTTAACATTGTTTCAATAGGAATTATGTCCAAATGTTGAAAATACAAAAAAAACATGAAAATTTATACACGCAAAAAATAAGCAATTTACAGTATTTCGGGTATTTTAACTGTGTTGGTTTTGTAGCAGGGAGGTGAAACACAAGGTTCCCTAATAAACTAAACGACAGCGAAAGTATTACCCATATTTAAGAAGAGAAATGCATTTCTGTTTAATAATTACAGGCAAATCTCAATTTTACCAGCTATATCAAAAGTTTTTGAGCACGTTATCTTTGATCAAACACAGAATATTTCAGCAGCAATAATTTATTCTATGGCAGCCAATATGGCTTTAAAAGGGACATTCTACAGAGTTTGCTGTATTAGAAGTAATAGACAAAATACTTTTACATATGGACAAAGGGGAAGTACCATTAAATATATACATGGATCTTCCAAAAGCCTTTGACACTTTAAATCATAATATATTACTAGATAAAACTCAGTTATTATGGAATAAAAGACACTGCACTCAAATTGTTTGAAAATTACCTAAACAATAGCAAACAATAAACTATGTAGTCCTAAATGATTTAGAATCAAATCTTTAAGAAATTAATACTGGGGTGCCACAGGGCTCCATATTAGGTCCTTTGTTATTTATCATTTACATTAATGACATAGCTACAGCATCTACATTTTTTGACTACGTTTTATACGCTGATGACACTACTCTGGTAAGCACTTAAAGTTTGGCTAAAAACTTAGATCACAGTGTAGACATCTCACAAAACATAAATTCAGAATTGAAGAAAATTAATCTGTGGTTCAAAATAAATAAATTATCTCTTAATGTTGAAAAAAATAAATTTATGTTATTCTTCAATCCTCAAGAAGTAGTTACAATACCCTCCATTAAAATAGAGAACAGTAATATTGAATGTGTTAACAGTTTTAACTTGCTAGGCCTTACTATTGATAAACATTTGAATTGAAAACAACATCAAGAAATTGTAGCTTTTGAAATGTCTCAGACAGTTGGTGCAATGAACAGATTAAAAGATTACATACAGAAAGACATTCTTCAAACCATCTATACTGCATTAGTACTTTCTACAAATAACTATTGTCTCCTTTCGTGGGGCCATAAAATTGACAGAGTTTTCAATATAAAAAAAGGGCAGTACGAATCATTAATCTTAGTAAACATAATGCACATACAGAACATATCTTTAAAGAAAGAAAATTGTTAAAAGTCGAAAATATATATAAAGGACAACTCTTAAAATTTCATTTCAAATATTTTAATAATGAATTATATATATATTTCTTGAGCATGCCCATCATGAAAATAACTGACATACACAAACATGATACATGAAGGAAAGACATTTTCAGAGTAAGAACTCGAAATACATTTGCCGAAAAATGTGTTTGACACCAGACTGTACAGACTTTGAATGAAATACCAGAAATAATGAAAAGTAAAGTACACACACACAGTTATTCAAGTTTTGCAAAATATATTTCAAACAATATTTTATACAAAAATATGAGTCTATATGTAATATAACTAATTGTTATATATGCAATGCATACATGTCTTAAGTTTACATACGACTATTCAAATGATTAATTGCCGTATTATTATCAATAATGTGCAGCAGGGATATCTTTGTCTTCAAGATATCTATATATTTGTGTGTTGTCCCATAGCCCCAAGGTGCCTTCCCATGCTCTGTAAGCTTGCAGTTACAGAGCGTGGGGAGGTCCCTTGTTAATATATAATCATTAAACAAGCTTTATTTGGGTGGCTCATATGCTAGAGATTGTTTAAGCAATCTTAAAAGGAGTCTCCTGACCACATCCATGTTTTTATAGAAATAAATTATAAGATTGATTGTTAATTCCTATTGATACAATATACTTATGAATTATACTACACTGTATTATATTGGTCAAATAAATTAATTGAACTGTCTCTGACAACAGAACATGAGTGATGAAGCCATAATGTAGTCTATGAGACTGAGAGTGTTAATGTTAATTTGTTTTTCTTGATTACTCCGAACTAAAACAATGCCAATGCTAAGGTAAAGTCATTCACGATTAGTTTGCAAAGTTCAAGAGTCTTAATCAGGTCATGAACTTCTCTTGTTATTTTAATAAATGACCACAGCTCATGACCTCAGCATGTATTTCGAAAACTGCACTTTGCTTTTGACATAAAAGAGCATTAAATCGACTATAAAGCCAGCTCACGAACTTAAGAAATGTGTTCCTGTGTTCCTCACCCAAATCGTCCGCAACGATGAAAACAATGTTGGGTGGCTTTGCGTTACTGTAGTCAGTGAGCCCGGAAGAAATGGCAACCCAGATCAGAAGCAAGACCATGTTTCCTGTATAAATAGTGCACTGTAAACATCGAATGACTCTCAGACTCGGTTCAGGGTCGTGCGGTATACATAATGTGTATTTGTGTCAATCACGTGCCTGCATATTTAGGGTCTTGTGGGTCCAATTTGAGCAAGCAATGACACTGGATGAACTCCCTGGTGTTGGAAGAGACTTGATACAAACCTCCGCAAGCAGTTTTAGTTTTACGGTCGCTGATGGCGTCACAACCGGATATGACGGAGCTGTTTGGGGATTCCCTAATATGAATGAATAGGCATGGGCGTACTACTTAGGCTTAGCGAACCGTAAACATCTGCTAAATTGGATAATATCATCAAAGAAAATTGTATCCATGTTCATTTTCCGTAAACAGGGCGATAATATAGGTTGTGTAGCAGGCCGAGCTATTTTTTTAAACCCAATATTATGATAATCATCCATTCAATCCCAAACAGTGGTGTACGCAGCGCTGAAGGCAGTGAAGCTGATG
>CAXHWN010001176.1:0-20000 GCA_964020975.1 Hermodice carunculata
AAAATAATGTAGCTCACCCATATCTTTCATGTTAAACCTTTCAGTAAAAGCTTTCTTCACTTGTGTCATACGTTCATCATTCTTTGTAGCCAGAACAACATCATCCACGTAGACACAGATAATAAACATATCTCCTTCTAAAGCTGTATAAATACATGGATCGCCATTTGTTTGTACAAAACGTATCTTTTGAAGGTGGGTGTCCAACAGTGAACTCCAACATTGCGGTGATTGCTTCAGACCATATATACTTTGCTTCAGTTTACAGACCAGATTTTCCTGACCTTCAACCATGAAATGCTCTGGTTGTTTCATATACTGAACCCCAATGAAAAGTATCCACATAAAAAAATTAACACATTAATTTTGTAAGTTACTAAGTACTGTGTGTGCATATATGCATGGTTTGGAGCCTACATCAGGGTCATTCAGGACAACTTTTTAACTTTTGCTGGGTTGTTACATAATGCATGTGACTTTTGTGCACCGAATATGGCTTCTGACCACCACTCCTATTGGATGGCTAAAATGACCTGATGTTTTCAGTGGCTTTAAAAAGGGATGTTCAGCCAAGAAAAAAGCCAGTGGTCTCAGGTGTGTTGAGGCGATCATGCCGCGTCTGAGCCAAGGTCAAAGACACCATGCTTTGGGGCTTGCAGAGGGTGGAGTCCCAATCACTCAAATCGCACAAAGAATGGGGTGTACTCGGCGCACCATCCAACGACTAATTGAACGGCAACAAGAAACTGGATCCGTAGATGATCGGCCTAGGCCTGGCCGAGAAAGAGTGACAACACCTGGCCAAGACCGTCACATCCGGCTGATGCACCTGCGAGACCGTTTCCGTACAGCAGCCCAAACAGCCCGTGAGACTCAAGGGGTGAATCACCGTCCTGTCAGTAGTTCTACTGTGGAGAGGCGACTGAGGAGCAGTGGCCTAACAGCCAGAAGACCTTACAGGGGTAACCTGCTGACCCAACCCAGAAGAGAAAGACGACTGCAGTGGTGTAGAGCACACTCCAGGTGGACTCGCCAGCAGTGGAATACCGTCCTTTTTACTGACGAGTCCCGTTTTTGTGTCAGCAGAGCAGATGGCAGAGAACGTGTGTGGCGCCGGACTGGGGAGAGATATGCAGATGCCTGTGTCCGTCAGGCAGATCGATGGGGTGGACCCTCTGTCATGGTGTGGGCAGGCATCAGCAACCGCTACCGGACACCCCTAGTGGTCATTCAAGGGATCCTCAATGCTAGGCGGTACATTGATGAGGTGCTGGAGCCGCACATGGTCCCATTTATGGAGCAGCATCAAGATCTGGCGATCTTTCAGCAGGACAATGCACGTGCACACTCTGCAAGATTAACAATGAACTTTCTCAATGAGAACAACATCAATGTCATGGAATGGCCAGCGTTCTCACCCGATCTGAGCCCTATTGAACATTTGTGGGATCAGTTAGGCCAAGGTATTCAACGGAGGACACCTAGGCCTACTACCCGAAACCAGCTGATCCAAGCTCTGCAGGAAGAATGGAATAATGTTCCCCAACACAGAATTCAAACCCTGGTCAGCAGTATGCGCCGCAGATGTATAGCATGTGTTGATGCTCGAGGTGGCCACATCCCATATTGAACAGAAAAATTTGTGTGACTTTCAATTAGGGCAGTTAATGACATTTTTTGCCTGTAAGTGACGTTAATGTCGGTAGAGCGTGACATTATTTTTACGCCAGAAAAGTGAATGCTTTGTTAAGTTCTAAGCACGTCTAGGTATGAAATGTTTCAAGTATAAACAATAAAATACTTCAAAATTGGCATGTGGATACTTTTCATTGGGGTTCAGTATATATACCTCTTCCTTTAACTCTCCATTTAAGAAGGCAGTGGTGACATCCATTTGGTGAAGTTTCCAATCATTTTGTATTAGCTGCCTGAGAAATCAATGAACATACAGATTCAAATCTCACAACTGAACAAAATGTTTCATCGTAATCTAGTCCAGGCTTCTGGGCATATACCCTTGAGCCACAAGCCTTGCTTTGTGTTGCTCCACTGTGCCACCAGAGTCAGTTTTCACTTTAAACACCCACTTGCTACCTATAGCTTTTCTGTCTTTCAGGTAATTCCACAAGTTCCCATACATCATTTGCACAAATGGATTCTATTTCCTTCTGCCTTGCATTATACCATTTTGCCTTGTCAGGACTTTGCAGTGCCCAGCCACAGATTGAGGCTCATTTCTTTCACTACTGGCCATATTTGTCCATTCACCATAATGATCAGGCCAGCCTTAAAATATCCTTGTTGCAGATAGCATGCTAAAAAAATCCCATCAGGCAGGCAAATTATAATTTTTTACCTGGAAAAGCCATAAGGGATTAGCAGACTTTTTTATGTTGCATACATAAAAGTTGCATGCTTAGCTGACCCAGGGTCTTTGAAATTGAAACTGGGACCCTGTCAGGGCTACCAGCCAAATAATGTGGCCTGAGAGTCAGCTATTAAGCAGGCAAACATTAAACACACATTTTCCACAAAGTTTTAAGTGACTGTGCAGATACAACACTTACAGGTCTCAAATCAACTCACAAGAAATATCAGGAGCCATTAATACTGGGTGAATTTGAAATAAGAATTGTCTGTCAGAAATCTCCAAGCTTCAGTGTTTATATTCTCACCATTGAATTTGAACATATTAAAATGCTTTGTTTGTATATATTCAGGCATGTACTCACACCTGTTGCAGTTTGTTGCATATTGGATTCATACCTATTCCAGTTTGGCAGTACACTACCCATCTGATGAATGCATCTAGATGCATCCCAGTCACCAAATGCTCTGGGGACCCTGAGTGTACTAATGCCTGGCTTGTCTAACCACACTAACACTGAATTTAAGCTAGGGGTCGAAACCATCTTGACTTGATTATTTCTAAAAATTTTGATATCAAACCTGAGAAATTATTTGATTACAAATATAAATGGAATGTTGTAGTTTCTTACAAATTGTATTGCATTTCAGTCTGTATTACAATAAGAATTTCAATAGGATAAACATTGTATTACAAAAAAAGCTAAACTTGGTGCATCTGTACTTTTACTTACAGCATGTCACCACAAAGTCAAGATGGTCATGGGGACTTCTATTATAAGAATGTGAACAGTTGCTTTTTGAATGAAAAGTTTCAAAGTCCTGCATGTACAGAACCAGTAGCACTTGTTGGCAGGTCCATGTATGGCAACCAGGGAAAGTTGTGAAATGTTAATGTTTATACACTGCCAAATTCAGGAGAAAGATTTAATAAGAACTAAAATTTCTGAATAAAGGCTTCAAAAGTTTGAAGATAACAATACATAGTCTCAAAAATACACAACAGTGCTACATGTACAAAGTTCTGTACATTGAAATAGAGTGTACTTAAAAAACAGAAAAATTCACTGAAATTTTCAACCTTTTGAAATTTTTTAATTCACTTTTTTTGTAGAACTGTAGGTCTTGAAGTACCACAGAAGCTTAGTTTTCCTGGCATGGTTCTTGCAGTTGTTAAACAAGTCTGTGCAGTTTCTGCATCACTAGCTATGCACAGATCTTAAATCTCTGTACTCACCCTTGGCCTCGCCTGCCTCGGCATACCTCCGGAGGAGGCCCTCACACCTTCGGTACGCCGCCGTAACCGCATTCTGTTGAGCCTGACTCACCCTGCCAGGGTCTGGAATGAGTACCCCTGGTTGCATTTTGAATAGCTTTAGTCGGGTGAGTAATATTCTCTGTAAAGGACGAAATTGAAGTTAGTCACTGCACCATACAGATAAATATTTCACAAATTCATACAAGTCAAAAGAACCAAGATGGTTCTGGCCTGCACCTAGCTATCCCCACCCCCACCCACCACCAAACAAAGTTTTAAAAGAGCTGCTGAAAAAAGAAATGATACAACTCTCCAGTGTATGCATGAAATAAGTCTCATTCATTAAAGGAAGTCTCAGACATTTCACAAATGACAAGAAGTTCCAGAGAAGAAACACTTGAAAGTTTATGGAAATTTGTTAATTGAGTCCCCGATGCTTTAGCTGGCATAAATCCTTGAATAGGAGGTATTCATATTTAACTAGAATACAATTTACTGCAGACCTACTCTAGTCCTCTCAGTTGCTAGGCAACAGATTCAAAGTATGCTTCAGCCATGGTAAAGACATATATGTACCAGTTATATCCATGATACATAACCATACTAAAATAACACTTTTTCTACCACACAAACAAAAATTTTTTGCACATGCTTACCATCCTGCATGTTTCTAAACTTGGTGAATGAGTTTTCTTGACCCTTTTGCTTTTTTGAGTTGTTACTATTATCAAAGAAACTCTTTTTGCCCTGCCTTATTCATGCATCTGCCCTTTTTCCTGTTTAAGCTCCCTGCTGCAGCCCATAGGTGGCAGCACTGGATCCCAGTTAGTATACCTCCTATTATCAGGGGGCAGGGATTGTGTTTCCAATCAGCATACAGTAAAACCTCTCTTACCGAAGACCTTTGTATACCGAACACCTCTCTATACTGAACACCATTTCTCGGTCCCAAATATATACTTTCAATGCTATCAAACCTCCCCATACCGAACACCTAGCTATACTGAACACTTTTTTTCTGGTCCCAAAGGTGTTCAGTATCAGGAGGTTTCACTGTATGTAGATTTTACCTGATGACATGGGTGGAATGAGTGCTGCATGTGCAAAGTCCTTCTGGAGAAAACTTGGGACATGCTCACCAGACATTTTGCTAAAACGGGTATAATTCATATTCATCACATGCTGATTTGTTTCAAGAACAAAATTAATGTTATCTGCTCACTCAGGATCACATGTATAAAAAGTGAAGCATACAACCCACATAACGCCCGACTCAGCAGCCATAAGGAGGCAGTAAAGTTGGGAAACAGCTTGCTCACCACTCATACAGGCATACATACATTCTTGTTTTGTATGTGTTGGCAAGGCTGTGTGCGACCTGCTAAACATTTCTGGTCTTCATTGTCCTGAAAGTCTGAATCTTTTGTACCTTGTAGGCAAAATGAGCCTTGGAAACAGATTGTACAATAGAAAGTATGTTCAAAGGTAGCACCATTTTTCGCCCAAATTTCCATGGCAGATTTAAAAGACAGACTTCCAAAGTATCCCTTGCCCCATTGTCTGGTAGGCCTACTGTTTTATGACATCTTCAGCACATGATGCAGGGTTTTCCCCAGTTTTGGAGAGCAGAAAGGTGGTGAACCTGATGGCAACCTAAAATTTTTTGTTCTGTGACAGATATTGACCAAATGTTGCATAAATATTACTAAAATAACCTACTTTTTAATGAAAAAAGAGAAAGGTTGTAAAAAGGTATCAAAAGGTGGTGAAGAAAAGATGAAAGGTGGGCCATTTTGAGCTTATAGTGTGGGGAAAACACTGGTATGTGGACATCAACAGAGAACAGAGTCTTTAGCATTTTAACTCCTGCCATCCCACCATCAGATTTTCACACCAGTACAGCACTAGCGCATGCACTCGATTATCATCTTGATACCAAGGTCAACATTGATGATGACTGTACAGCATACACCACAATCCATGTAAAACTGACAGATATCTGCAATGCAGGTCAGCCCACCCTATACATTCAAAAACAGTGCAAGACCTTACTACCTGTTAAGAGAATCTGCATCAAACATAGTGATTTTGAACACAGTGATGCAAAAATCCTAAACTATGACATGTTTATTTTACAAGAGGACTGTGAGAATCATGTGCTCAGCTCACCTTAAATGCACACACTGAAGTGGCCCTGTGAACTTCAGAATGATATAAATCACCTTTGTTTACGCCATCATCACTGTTACTAACATGCACATGTATATCCCCTAACCAATTTTCCCAAATGTTAATTTCTTTTTTTAAAATCAGAAAATGAAAGCACCACCATGTAGTGAACTGGAGATCAAGTGCATATACATTCCCAATAAGTCTGAAAAGGATCCAAATTACTATTTTGGAAGACTGTGAGATTAAGGTCCAGGAATCCCCGGAAGTGTCACTATGCAATTGCGGAAAAATTGGCATTGAGATACCAGAAAATGAGGAAAAATATTTTGAATGCTGAAGCAGGTGGAGAATCATGCAGATGATATGCTCAATGTTTACATTACCAAAAAGAATTAAAGATGAGACATCATACAATAAGGAACAAGAGGCCCTTGGGCCTAATGCTCTGCTGGCATCTTGGCTATATTGCACCTGTTCATTTCAAATTTGTGAGTCAAGTGGCTTCTCAACATATGAAGCTTATGTACATTTTAATAATGTAAAATTTGCCCACCAGATGACACTTCGCTCCACTTGTAATCATAGCTTATTTGACACACTTGTGATAAAGATTGTTGCATATGCCAAGATCAGTGAGTCCTTAACTTTATGTCTTCAGTGACCTTGGGACAGAAGATCAGGAACACCCAGATTATGTAATACAAGAAGCCCATAGGCCTGCCTGGTGCTGTGCTGACATTGCCATTAAAGTCCAAGCATCACCTTGCCATTAGAAAATAACCTGTTTTCAACTTTACAGGCATGGTGACCTCACAAAAAAGTCAAGGTCACTGATATTACATAACATTGTACCTTTGGACATTGTCTATACATCCTGTAAATTTGGCAAGTCTAATCCAATCACTTTTCAAGATATGGAATTTTATATCTTAAAACACATTATGGCTCATAATTCCGTCAAATTATGGGTGGCACCACTGGTATCATGAGCAACTTAGATTTTGATCTCCCGCACAATCCCACCAAATTTGGTGAAGATCTGCCAAAAATTAAAGATGCTAGAGTATTCACAAGAGTTTCATATTTTGACCCCTACATTGCATAATATTGTAGGTGGCGCCACCCATAACGAACCAAAATTCTTATACCCCCTGTAAGTTCTGAAAGCTATATTGGGCTAACTTGAAAACTGCGAACTGTATCGTGTTAAAGAGCAAAAGTCTATGGACGGACGGACAGGTCTACATGAGCATTCGCATAAGCTATGCGACCAGAGCTAAAAAACAATTTGAAAAAAATATAAACAAAAACATCTCAAATTACATGAATTTGAGAAGAAATCTGCATGTGCCAATTTCTGGATTTGATTACATTATGATGGGGTGCATATTAACAATTATTGGAATGTAAAAGCAGGTCAAGAATCCTGCATACAATATGCCAAGAAACATACATGGGAATTTATTTTAATACTATTACGGTCATTTGAAACATTCTAAAGTGTCCTGAATGTAGATTGGATCAAGAATCCTGCATACCTTAGTAATTGATGCTAATACAAGGAATTTAAGATGAGATAGCAGATGGTAAGGTCACAAAAATGCTATGAAAAATAGGAACATTAATTATGTCAGCAACATATCCCATTATAAGAATCTGTGAAGAAATTTAAATGGGAATTTTCTGAACAAGGCCATGTAAAGTGTCACACACACTTGAACATAGATGCAGTGGGAACAGTACATATAAAATTAATGGTCAAAGGAGGGAATTAAAGATTCAATAGCATAAGATCATAGGGCACAAAAAAAATGCAAAATGCAAAATGCAACATCCAAAATCACTAAATTGAGAAAAAAAATGCAAATGGTAGTGTTGCATATTCATGATGGGGGAACACTATTAAGTGCTTCACTCAGCTACTCATGTAACAAATCTTCAATCATTGGTGCAGCATCCTGACTAACAAACAACAAAAATTTTATAGTCTACACAAAAGTGGCCAAACATCATATCCTTGCACATCCCCATTGCCAGTTACTTTAGCCTGATGACTTTGGTCAAGGTCAATTTGAGGCCCATGGCAGGGGTGTACATGTTGCAATGACTCCTGCACCTGTGCAAAACAGACTTTTTGTTTTCCTTCAAATACTTTCTTTTTTTATTTATTATTGAGTCTGTGTTCAAACAGACATTTTGTTTTCCTCAAATACTAAAATTATTTATTTACAATAATCAATACATGAAAGTGACAGTCCATGCCAATAAACTCGAACACTGTTCAACAGTTAAATTGGCAGTCTTTGCCAACGTTTTTAACATGTCTCCAGTGGCACAACATGCATCATTTCAAAAGGTAACGCCAGACCATTTTATCTGGCATTTTAATTTAAATTTTCAACAGTATTAATGTAAAAACTATGGCCTGTAAAAACAGTGTCAAGTACTTCAACAAGTAGTCACAGCTGGCATTAAAAGAGTAAACCTTGGCCTCCAATAATACTTATGTGGTCACACCTCATATTTAAAATAAATCTTCACAAAAACTTTTCCAGGTCGGTAGGGACCCGGTCAACTCTTAAACCCCATATGACGCCCTCTATTCTATAAGGCTCTCTGGCAATACCAGCCTTGGCAGCTCACACCTGTAACTGCTGTATGTGATTTCCTGAACTCTTCCAAAGCTCATCCCAACAAGAGTCCACTTTACCACTATTATTATTGTTCCAGACTCAAATTCCTCTTAAAGCTACCTACCTTTCATTCCAATATTAGCATGCCCTGTATTTCTAGAGGTCAAGACTTACCCACCCACCCACCCCCTCGTTGCCTTGTATTTCCAGAGCCTAATGCATCCAAAGCATGCCGAGGAAAGCTGTTGACTTGCCACCCAGGCTACACCTGCTTTGACTAATAAAGCCCAAAATGCAAATAATATACACAGCCGTGATCCATCACAGGAAAACCAATAAAAAGTTTATGTGTGCTAACAGACTTTTTGTTTTTCCTTAGATACTTTATTCTTAATTTGTTTCCGTGTGAATTTTGTTCTCAGTTTTTTCTCGGACACTTTAGTTTTGAAAAGTACCAAACTTGGGATGGTGATTGACCAAGTAGTCGAATGAAGAACCTGGTTTGGAATAGTCACAATGTTTAAAATTATACAAAGTAGAGCCTTTTGAAATTTTAAGATGATGAATATCTTCAAAACTATCGAAGGTAGATGTACCATTCCAACTTTAATCTCTAGGTTTGTACTAGGCTCATCCAATGGACACAAGCAAAAGTTGTAGAATTTTAATTCATGCAAATTAGGAGAGCAAAACAGTTTAAATGTTGATCGAGTATCCTCGAAACTATTAAAGCCATTATAAGTACCATTCTACCTTTAATTCATAAGTTTGAGCAGGGACGTAAGTTCTATTCAGAAATTGCATGTCCCTGGTTTGAGCTACACAGGTATCCAATGGATCAGAAACAAAAGTTGTAGAATTATGAATTATGCTAATTAGGGACACTTAAAAAGTCTAAATATTGAATATCTTCAAAATGTTTGCAGGCAGAAATACCATTAATTCCAAGTTTAATTTGTTGGTTTGTGCTGTAGGTGCATCCAATGAACCACAAGCAAAAGTTGTAGAATTATAATTTATGCTAATCAGGGGCATTTGAAAAGTTTAAATGTTGAATATCTTCACAACTATATTACAGAAGTTCCATTCCAACTTCAATATGTATTAATTATGGTTTGTGCTGTTGGCACATCCAATGAACCACAAGCAAAAGTTGCAGATTTTTTTTTTTAATTTGTGCAAATTAGCTAGGAGTGTGCTTGTAAAGTTTAAATGCTGAATATCTCCAAAACTAGTAGATAGAAGTGCCCTTCCAACTTCAATAGGGAGGCCGTATAGGTTTGTGCCACCCAATGACCCACAAGCCAAAGTTGCAGAATTGATGAAATCAGGAACGCTTGAAAAGTTTAAATGTTGAATATCATCAAAACTGTTGAAGGTAGACTTGACAAACTGGCAAGTCTAGTGTCCAGGACAAGTAAAATTTAACAAGGGACAAGTAAGATTGAATAATACAACTGATACAAGCCTGAATGGACAAAAAAATTATTTGGCACTGGGACTTCAATTAAATCCTATCTTTGTGGTAAGCTAGCTGATAATGTTACCACTCTGTCTTCTGATGGTGCTCCCACCACGGCGAGTTCGTGAAAAATTTCAGTCATACTTTTAATATGTTCTTGAGCAGAATCTCCTTCTTTTAAGCACAAATTATTCAATAGGTGCCTTAATGCTAATTTATTTGCCTATGTTTTCTTTTGAAACTGATCAGCCAGTTTTTTTCACACATTAACTGGATCTGCAGGGTCCCCCAGGAGATAAAGCAAGGATGTACATACATACAACACAATAATAGCCGGGGCCTTGTCTTTCCTGTTCATGTACTTGGTATATGTCTCACTTGGAGTGTACCCTGTACCACGATTACCACAGATTTTCCCTCATTAATGCCATATGGCATTGCACTTTCCAAGTTGCATAGTTTGAACCTGTCAAAGGCGCAATCAACACAGTCTTTGACTCCCTCGATGCCCTTGCCATAGTTTCAATCAGGTCCCTGTAGCTGAAACTGTTTTGTTAAAGTTAACTTACTTGCCTGGGCCCATAACCAATTGGCAGTGTCCGATTACTGGCAATACTATCACTAAAACTACTACAACAGTCTGCAATACATGGCAAAATTTGCGGATCGAAAGAAAACACAAGATGGTGACCTCCCTGTCTCAACTACACGTGTGAAAAGGTCAAGGACACATAGATCATGTGTCAAAACAAACCACTACAAAGTCACATGTCTAAACAATTCACTATGAATGTCCTTTTTTTTTTCAACAAAGGCATGGTCACTGTTTGGACTAGCCCTTCGCTGGTTGGAGTAAGACCTGAGTTAACAGCTTTCTTGGGTTAGCCACAATACACTCAACATGTGCAAAGAAAGCTGTTGACCTTCAACATCTTATCTTTATGCACTAGGTCTTAGCTACGTGTACAACTCTCACTAAAAATATTTCTGTTGTGTAACCGGAAATAAATGTGCATGAGTATAAGCATTGAAGCCATTGACAATTTACATGCTCTTTTGAGTGATTTGAGCAGGAATTAAGCATATGTGAAAGACAAACTTGATCGCAGAAATATGGATGCACAGGGGCTTAGACACACATCTCTATTGTCTGCCTGACATTGGAGGGAAGCCATACGTGTTGTGTCATTGTCAATGACACATGTATGGCTTCCGGGATCAAGTCATCATTCCTTTCCTTATCAGCACATGTTTTTTCTGACTTGATGTCATTGATAATAATAATAATAATAATAATAATAATAATAATAATAATAATAATAATAATAATAATAATAATAATAATAATAATAATTTTATTAAAACCCCCAGAGTTGGGGAAATGATTACATCAAGATGAAATGAAGAAAACCATAGATACATATAATTTAAGGATACTGATGTACATGTAGCACATACCAGTAAAAGAATTACTTGGAGAGTATGTATACATATAAAAATATGGACCAATATATGGTCCCCGTCCCCGGCAAACCGACCCACCAACGGCGCACCATAACGGCCGACGGCCCGCACCCCTGCCCAGCAGCAAGGTGCCGGCACACCTCGGGTCGGCAATTTACGCAGACCCAAAGCACACCAGCACATCGCCCCCCCAGACCAACACCCGGACCCCCAGCCAGCATGCCACGCAATCGATGGGACAGTCTGCCGCAGACGTGGACCCCTACAAGTCTCCTGAACAAAACGCAGCGGCCAAGTGTGAATCCGCTTTAGAATGCTCATGTAAGGAGTGACACCAGTAAGTCCTCCTCCTTGTACGGTTTTATGAAATTTTCATGAGAAACTAAAAACTTTATGGATTCAACAACACCATGACCTTCGGAATTTTGAAGAGCCGGGCTTGGCCAAGAACCTAAAGCTAGTGAAACAAGAGAGTTTTCCTGCTTCACTACATCATGGCTCATTGTACCTTCAATGGTTTTACCAGTAGTTAAAAATAAATCTTAATGTACATGCTTCAACACTTTTCATTTTTTAGAGTGTAAGAAGGGGCCATAGTGCTTGATACCTCTAACACACTCTCATCAATCATAATAGCTTACGAAGCTAAACTTTTAACTTAGATATGTCAATACTCTTCATTTTTGGGAGTGTAAGAAGGGGCCATAGTGCTTGATACCTCTAACACACTCTCATTAATCATAAGAGGCTTATGAAGCTAAACTTTTAACTTAGAGATGTTGGTTTGTCTGTCCCTCCTTTTAATTGGAAACTGATAGCAAAATGTTACCATTTCAAATGTTGATGGCAGCTAAGCCACATATTTTAGGGGTGCTTTTTGATAATTTTCTTTGACTGATGCTGCTGCTTCATTAATTAAGTAACATTGTGTAAGTGCCTTAGCTTTTCTTCAGGTCATTTCTTAGTACCTATTTCAACAAGCCATCCAAAGTATTTATAGCAAATAGCCCTTGCATGCTAGGTATGTTGTGTCCAGTGAAGCCTGTGGTAAGTTGGCCTGAGGCTGGGTGACACTTGCTGGACCATGTGCAGTGGAAGGAAACCTGTACCTTTGATGAGCATGCAGAACTGGCCTGAAGTAGGCTCCAAAATCCTCAAGAACCCTGTAACTGGATCAGTTCCATCTTCAGATCTTTGTGAATCCATAATGACTTCAGTTACCAGAAATGTGACAGTATTGGCTGTTTAGTAAATGGTAGACTGTACATGCTCCATCAGCTGCAGGGTGCTCATCATCAGCTTATTCCCAGGAACATTTGTATCCTGGTACAAAGGACATGTTCCATGATTATGGCAGAAGATCCACAGACACATAAATTCTTGAACCAGGTAGTTCAGATTTCTCTACACTGTGCAGACAAAGTGCTCACAGTCTGCGTTGATCTGGCAGGCCGAATAGAATGGTCTTGCATAATGTCCACAGGTGAAGATGCACAGTACTTAAAATTTACACCAATCTTTTATTGTTATGTAGAATGCAGTCCTTTAATATATAGAGTTATCAATAAAACATGCACTCTTAACCCCATGTACCCTCATAATCACATCTTGCCTCTACTGTACCAAACTCAAATGGGATGCCAGCCTGTGTGGCTGTCCTGTGATGCTTGCCTGCGTAGCTGTCCTGTATAGCTGTACCCTGTGATGCTTGCCTGCGTTGTTAACCTGTGATTGGCTGGAGGCTCACACCCAACAGTTCTCTGACCCACACTGCCCCTCTGCTGTGTGAAGTACAAAAACAGATTCTTCTCCTTCACCCACACTAACCACTGAGCACTACTAACAATGAGAATCAATATGAAATTAATTGATGAGAATTCTTCCTTTCACAATGCATTTGGAGTTTTTGCAAGAGGGCATTTTGGTCGCACATTGGTTTTAAAAAACATGTCCACGATTGTGACCTGTATTATTTCATTCAGATTTGTTGACGTGACTTCTTTCCATTGACTGTTAACCTGATTAAAATGCTTTTCAACCATCAACCAACACCTTGGCTTTTGTAAAGCATTCTTGCTTCTTGTACATGCACAATATAAGTTCTACATTTAGACTGTTATAAATATTTGACCAACAGTTTGGTGACAGAGATTTTAGACAGGCTGGCGTCGAAGTGTGCTCACTGCAGATCCTTGTGCAAGTAAATCAGTGGCCAGATCTCCATGTGGAGCTCTTGCAGCGCCTGAGCTACAAATGGGTCTGCTGCCAGTTGCTGCACTTGGACCTCCTCCACTGTTGTCACATTCTGGTGACGATCACCTAAAGACAATTGTGCATGGGTGCTGCCATCTTGTGTGGGCCGTGGATGTGTTACACATATTCTTGAGCCATCCTTATTAACATTAATCAGAGCCTTCACTTCTGGTGACGGGGCTGCCTGTGAGTCTTGCCAGTCTCTCAGCTTGTGCAGAGCCTGCGTCTCTAGAATCTGCTGGCCAAACCTGATCTTGTCCTTGAATTTGTGGCCTGTAAATGCTGAATAATTCTATCAGGGTGGACAAGGGTTAGGGGGCCACCATTGCAGAGCTATAGGAAGGAAAAACATTGCTGTGGCCATTTAGTTACACTATGGGCAAATGCCAAAGGCATGCAGCCATTCTAGGTGGGTCTGGGGGCATTGCCTCACCCCCATCCCCACCCACCATCCATCCCCCCAAAATTTTTGACATTTTATAATCAAATGTATGCAACAGCATTTCTTGCATTATGGGCACCAATGTCAAAACATTTTATTGCCCTTTTTTGTGTGAAATTTGTATAACAGTGCAAGTTAAATAAGCAGAACTCGCATGTTTTTGTGGTTTTCTATTTTTTGCATAGAACAGATTCTTTGTGTCATCTAATCCATGTATGATGGGATAAAATTTCAGATTATATTTACATCTCACAGAAGTGCTGCATATTTATTTGGTACTATACCTTTCCTTTTTTTCATTCTTGTGATTGATTTTTCTAGCTTAAAGTTACGAGTCATTCTTTGCCCAGGGAATGTCAGTAACAATAACCATTTAAATTATGTTGAGTGCAATTCAGTACCATAATTGCATGTACTGTCAACATGAGTTAAAAAAATGTTTGTTTGTTTGCTCTTAAAGATGTTCCCAACCATCAGATTGTTCTTAAAGATGTTCCAAACTATCAGATTGTTCTTAAAGATGTTCCAAACCATCAGATTGTTCAGTCTTCCCTAATTCATTGTTGTTTGCAGGTAGTTTTTAATTCTCTACAAGGCACTGAAACAACACTCACTGAATGCATTGGTAGCTGACATTATGAGGATCTGTTTAATCAACTTGGTGACGTCTGGCAAGAAGGAACCAAGTATTATATTCTTCATGAATTTTATTTGATCCACAAATTCCTTGAAATACAACGCTGAGTCAGCTTCTGAGGATTTAAATTTTTTTCCCATGATCATGATGATTTCCAACTGGGTTTTTAAAACATCAGCATGAAAGTCGTCCTTATAGAAATCTGTCGTGAGCTTTATTCCTCTTCATATGCTTGTCCCGACAAAGCATTTTAGTAGTTCCAGTAGCTTCCTGTATGTTTGGTAGCCTTGTTGTTTTACCTATTGGTGATTCACACGATGACACTGTCAACTGCTCTGAAGTGTGTTTGGTGATAAAAGTCCTTGCAAGTAACTGGAATTTAGGCTTCTGCAGTTCCAGATTTAAATGTTCTTGGTGCTTTCTTTAAATTTTGCTCTGGCAGCAGAGACTCCTCTATATCAGGTCTTCAGCAGCCTGCAGTACATGTACCTTCTGCCAAAACAGGTCCAATGATTGTGTTGACCGAGTAGACTGCAGTGTGGTTACTGTCATGTTGACAAGTTTCTGTCCAGCTGATGCAGAAAGTTTTGCATTCTGAAGGGCCTTACTCAAGTTGTCAGAATGGCTAAGGATAAGTTGACCTAATATGATTAGGCTACAAAAAAAGAACTTGAGTTTCTCCATCTGTTAGGCAACACCTGTGATTGTAGGCTTTACTTCTGTGTCCATAACAACATGTATAAAGGATGTAGAAAGTATGTGACATTGACTGCAAGTGCAAGTCTGTGAATGAGGACATCATGGTCCTGGAAGTGCATGCAATTAATATGCATGCCTTGTATTAGAAGAAAAGGACTATATGTCATATTTTTATCAATGTGTCCTGTGAATAATTAAAAAGGATTGATTTAATAGTCACACAAAAGACTTAAGACCTACTTTCTTCAAACAATTATAGAAAAAAATGGCACCACTTAATTCTGCCTCACTTTGCTACATCATCATGTACGGCACACTGACTGTTTGGTCTGCTGCATACTGGAGATGGTGTATAAGACATAGGCCTACTTGATCAAGAAATGTGTGACAGGTAATGAAGTTTTTCTTTCAAAGAATCTTGGAATTTATGCTGCAAAACCTCAGTATTGTCTGTGCGTGTGGAAGTTCTGTTCAAAGCAGGTAAGTAGGCCTAGGCCTATAGTATTGATGGTATTATGTAGAAACTGGAATGACAAGACAAGTCGACAGGTCCACATGCATCATGGCACCATTTCATCTGGTTTATGTGACTACATTTGGAACTGCCATTTCCAAGGGCAAGAAGGACCTGATGCTTTCTTCAAAAATCTCATTCCCTCGCCATTATTGTCTAGTAACAGCTTTTAACATATTTATGTGGTATGTACATGTACATGTACATGTGCATGTTTTTTCCTGTCATCTTCAGAGCAGCTTTGCTGAATTTACTTTTTTATAAAGAAAGGAAATTTACAGAAGATTTCCATACATTTTGTGAACTGAATGACACGCTGCCCTGGCTTCTTGGAAATTGTTTGCCATTTAGTCCAAGAGCAGGACTGAACCAGCGGCTACACCGGGATCATCCAAAAATAGGCCTGGACAAGACTGGACTTGGATACACCTGCCAGACTGCCAGCTTGGTGTATGCCAAGCCAGGATCCTGATTTTAATAAATTTGTATATGGTTTATAATGTGTTACTTTTGATCACAGGTTCACAGGTAAGAAGTGTTAATAGAGGAACTACTCTAAATTATCCCGATGGAATACCATAATCAGTTCTCTGTATTTGGCTTACAATGCACCAGGTTCATGGGTAACTTTTATTTAATGGGGCAAGAATTTTTCCCGTTTATTTCCTTATAATTTAAAGCAGTTGCTCAAATTTCTTATAAAACCCTGTGTTGGGCTGAACTTCGGTCTGGACTCAGACCCAGAATTGACGTTAGGCTTAGCCAGAGCCCAGCTATCTGTGCCCCATCTTCGTCTTTTTGACCAGGTTCATTCATTAAGCAGCTGGACTGGTCTTGCCCTAAAGGGTCTGAATACAGGGCCATACCATGGTTTGATTTCACATCTGGTATCTGACCTGGTCAAATTTCCCCTTCCATTTCGAATTGTTTTGGTTTTGCACTTAGTTTGTCCCACATACTAGATGAGATTGCTCTCATTTGGTCAGGGTTTCTTATGAAATGGTTTATTTACACAACAGGATCAGTCTCCTCCCCAGTCAACCATTTGCTGATTGTGAGTGTTAATGCTGATGTGGCCATGCAGATTTCAGATTCATATTTCCTGTTAGGCCAGCTTCTTGCCAGTTTTGGTTAGGTAGGTCATCCTCATGTCACTCTGTGTCGTGGTCTGATGGGTCAGCCTCTTCTCGTTCTGTGTCATGTCTTGTTAGGGCAGCCTCTTGACAGTCTGTGTCATGTCCTGTTAGGTCAGCCTCTTGTCAGCCTTTGTCATGTCCTGTTAGGTCAGCCTCTTATCAGTCTTTGTCATGTCCTGTTAGGTCAGCCTCTTGTCAGTCTTTGTCATGTCCTGAGGTCAGCCTCTTGTCAGTTTTGTCATGTCATGTTAGGTCAGCCTCTTGCCAGTCTGTGGTGGTGTTGGGTGGTTTTGTCTCCACACCAACTGGGCTCTATTTTTAAGGGTCTGCCCCATGGGGGGACCCTTTATGTTTTCGGGTTGTCTGTCTGGATGTCCATCCAGATTTCCCTTCTGTCCGGAGGTGCACATTCTCGTTACCGTGATATCTACAGAATGCCTCCATGTATTTAGCTCAAATTTAGCAATGTGCTTATGTAACTAGGCAAGATGAGCTGATTAGATTTTGGTGTCACCATGACCTTATTGAGCAAATGGCAGACCCTTCAGTCAACGCTTTGCATTGAAGGCATGTCTTGTTTAAATAATTTATTATATACCTATTTTTGTTAACCACTCGAGTGCCAGATTCCAGTCACCAGGGCAAAGGGCTGCATGGTCCTGCTTTGCCTACAATGAAACATTTTTCTGGCTACACCATGTGACTAACTCCTGGTTGCTGCAGGTGAGTATTGCATGGTTAGTCTTTAGACTTTGTTGTCCACCCCATCTTCATGTCTCTGAGGTCCAATTTGCTTGACTCAGCTCATGTGTTCTCCTGGCTCATTTTCTATGACATGGAACCATCTTTGAGTCACTTTTGTGTTTTCTGGGATGCAGTCTTGGGGTTTGCCACACCCAGCACAAGAGTGCAAGCAATAATCATAACCAGCCCATCTTCCCAACAGTGAAAGCCTCATCCTCCTTTCCAGAGTGAGTGTCTTGGCTTTTTATGCTTGTTGTGGTTTCCTTTCTCTCTTCTCAGGTGATCAGATGGATCAGATTCTGATCCTGGGAAATTAGCTGTCCTACTCACTCAGGCTTCACTAGCTGAGACAGGCTCCATAGCCGTTGAAGTCCTGTCTCTTTTAGTTTTGGCAGCCAGAGCTTGCTCCAGCTCGTCGGACTTCCAGCTCTGGCTCCTTCCCATGAGCAAAGAGTGTGTTTGGTTCAGTCCCTGGCACTCGTACATTCAGACTGTCTGCTGTTGTGAGCCCAACTTTGCTGCCCTCTGGTATACAGGTCCCAGCTGTCTCAGGCCCCGGATCTGAATCCAACTGCAACCATCAATAATTTGTCAACTTCATCACTCATGTAACTGACCATCAGTTCATCTGTTAAATGGATGAAGTCCTCAATACTATATGTGTCAGTATGGCCACAGACTGCCTGGATGTGCTAATCCAACTATGGCGACACTACACCTTCCGCAAACAATGCAAGTGCCGCCATCTTGTCCATGTATAGTATGTGGGCAAATGCATACTTAGCAGTGGTAAAAAAGTTAATAAATTTGTCAAACATGTTCAATTCAGTATCAAATTTGACAAAATACAAGATGATCAAAATGTGCTTAATGCACAAGTAATTCAGATCAACGGTACATCAACAGAAGAGATGGTCTGAAGACGGTTCGTTTTATCTCATTCCCAAAGGCCCAGGCAAACCAGGAAAAGTGATCTCTGGTGGATCTGGTGTTGGAGTTGGGAACATTTTAGACCAGAAAACATCACCAAGCATACATCTGTGTGGACAAAATATTTTGCTGGTGTAGATGGACCAACTAACGAACATCTGGACCCAATACCCACAGTGCCAACAGAGATGGTAAAGAATGGTTTCTTAGAAAGAAATGCAAGTCCGGTGTCAACGAATATTTGGGCCTCCAAACAGATGGGCCCCCGGGGCCCAAACATTCTAGAATATTTGGGCCCCTTCCGAATATTGGGGCCCCCTTTCATATTTGATTTTTGTTACATGTATACTTCATGAGACATCTTAAATATTGTTGTAACATTCATGATGTTAATAGAGCAAAATAGCAAAATTGGTCATGTTACAGTAGACTAAAGGTAAAAGGTGCTGGTCACAGTGTTTTGTCAGCTCAACATGAGAGTAGATTCAGTGCAAAATGTAAAAACATAGTCCTGAATCATGTGAATGGCATTATAACTGATGCGGAATTATGACTAGATGACTCGATCCTAAGTTTACTTTCTCATTGAAAATGGGAAATTTAATTTTGATTCAAGTATGTTCGGATCTGAGTATACCAGTTATAATTGGACCAGTAATTTAAATGAATAGCTGAGCTAACCCAAACGACATGTACATGTACTTCTGTAAAATAACTATAAATGACTTTTAATTTCCAGTTATGTAGATAGTGGCTGGGGAGGCGCAGGCTTTTGATTACCAAATGTTTGGGCCACTTGACCCCTGAACAGTATCTAAGTGCCTTGAGGTGGCTATAAATGGGAAAGGGCCCCTTTGATTCCAGACTATTGTGCCCCCTTTTCGTATATAAATGCATTGAAGTGGATCTTGAATATTTTGGCCCCCTATTTGTATATAAGTGCCTTGCACTGGATGTATATGGGGAGGGGGCCCTCTGGTTCCAGAATATTTGGGCCCCCTATTTGTATGTAAGTGCCTTGCTGTGGATATAAATGGGGAGGGGGCCCTTTGGTTCCAGTATATTTGGGCCCCCTATTTCTTGTATCCATCTTGAAGTGGATATAAATTGTATACATGTAACAGCAGATTGGGGGGGGGGATATTCTGAACAGAAAGCCCCCCCCCCCCCTTTGTATTTATTATGCACATTACATATACATATTACATCTTTATATATCCACTTCAGGACACATACAAACGGGGGGCCCAAATATTCTGGAACCAAAGGGCGCCCTCCCCATTTATATT
>CAXHWN010001178.1:0-63000 GCA_964020975.1 Hermodice carunculata
AAGTCATTTTTACAATACAGCTTTAATGACTGTGTCAAAATGAATTAACCTTCGTGAAGAACACTTCAAAGTAGATCGGTGCAGTTGCTTGCAGTATTGTACACTTGGTTAGTTTTATTATTTTATCCAGTAAGTAAAGTGTATGTGTCAACACACACTTTTTTGTTTTTCCTGAAATTCTTTTCTTTCTTTCTTTCTTTCTTTCTTTCTTTCTTTCTTTCTTTCTTTCTTTCTTTCTTTCTTTCTTTCTTTCTTTCTCTCTTTCTTTTTTTCTTTCTTTCTTTCTTTCTTTCTTTCTTTCTTTCTTTCTTTCTTTCTGTCTGTCTGTCTTTTTTTCTTTGTTTCTTTCTTCTTTACCAGCGAATTGTTCCGGCACTTTTCTGAGACACTTTTATACATAGACATTCCAAACTTGGCATGATTGTACCTCCATACAAGGAATTGGGCCTTTTTATACAGAGGAATGAATATGTTTAGAATTATGCAAATTAGAGGCATTTGAAATTCAAAACTACTATCGACAGAGATGTCATTTCAACTACTATTATGGGGTTATTGATCATTTCATATGTAATGAATCTAAAACAAAAATTGTAGCAATTTACATTATGCTAACTAGCACTATTTAAAATTTTCAATTTTGAATATCTTCAGTGCTATAATAGATAGAGATGTCAATCCAACTTTTACTAGGGGGTTGTTGACCATTGCGCGCCAAATGAATTAAAAACAAAGGTTGCAGCAACTTAAATTATGCTAAATAGCACCATTAGAAATTTTAAATCTTGAATAACTTCAAAGCTGTAATAGATCGAGATACCATTCCAACTTCTGCTCCTGTGTTATGGACTAGTAGTACATTGCCATACCAATATGCTTTGAAGACACACACAGTGGTTTACTATGCGGCAAATCATCTTTTCTTTTTATAACTGTATCAGTCCTAAAAACAGAGAATACGGCCTGGGTGATAACCTGTTCCATATCACCATAGCAGAAATCCATATCATCCTTGTAGATCTTGGGTACTTATTTATTTAACATGTTCTTCCGCGCATGAAAGTTGCCCTTCTGAATTTTAATTGTGTTCAGATATTAACTGTTAACACTTATTTACTATTTTAGTCATTTTTACAAAAAAATACGGCTATAATTTTGGATAAAAATAAAACCAATCGCAAGAAGAATACTACAAGTCAGAACAGCACTGTTCATGGCTTGCATTATGGTGCCCTTGGCTAGTTTTATTTTTGTACAAGCCAGCGTATGCCGTAATAACCAGACAGTGTCTGAATGTATGCACTGTTACATGTACGTGATGCTTTATGATATCGGCATCAGATGAAATGTAGATGTGAAAAGAGTATATACCTGGTCATCAATATCTACCATATATATATATATATATATATATATATATATATATATATATATATATATATATATATATATATATATATTCATGCTTCCATACCTTTTGCCAGTCTGTCTGTCAGTATGTCTGTATTTATGTCTGTCTGTCTGTATGTATATATTTATGTATGTACATGTAAGTACATGTATGTAATATGAACCTACAATTATAACATACCAGGCCTGTGGTCATTAGAGGATGCGGGGTATTATATTTTGGGTCGGCTTTGATTACATTTTGTGTACATTTTATAAAATGAGTTTGCTCACCTTACCTTTGGGTTGTTTTTGTAGCCATGCTTGGCATGTGGCCACGTACGTGGTGTCTCTGAGAGGCATGTTGAACCGGGAATGGCAGTTAAGGTAATTCAGGAAAATAGCCAATCCATGGTTGGGATTCCCATAGGCCCTCACCTGAAAAATGAGTACAACACGCAAACATACAATATGGTATTAGTGTTAAAAATTTCACTCTAAAATTGTACTTCAACATTTCATCTGAAGGACAATTTTTTTGAAAAGCGTGAGCGGAACTATCTCTATAGTCGCAAACAATACGATAGTGTATGAATATACTGACATTTATTAGCCCTTGCGGCAAAAACGCCTTTATATTCGGTGCTTACGAGAGTCCCATATTTTAGATATCAAGTATCCTTGGGGACTGATATCTGATTGACACTTACTTAATTATGCATTCAAAAATGACACAACAAGCAACACCAGGAGGCAAGTGTGCGTGTGAGCATGTCTTACGAGTACTGCACGCGGGATGATAAACAAGTTATAGCATTGGCTACAGTCCGATGGCTGATTTATCAGGGCGTGGTTCACGTCAAATGATGAAACTCTGAGCTTGGTATGTTTTTCACAAAACTCACAGCTGTGTGACGTCAAAAGACGGTGGGTTTTGTAAATCCCCATTTAAAAGAGGACCTGCAAATATGACCAATCTCTTGTGATTGGCTGATTAGAAATCCCTTTGGTTTTGTGAAATCCGAAAACCATGCGCTTTGCTTTGCTATTTTAAAAATTAACAAAACCCTGGGATTCGTAATGACGTGACAGAAAATCTGCGTTTTCTAACCAAATGAATGAGAATGTACATTTTCCACGAAACTCAAGTTTTAAACAATGACATATTGTTTGATATTTTCTCGGATTTTTTTTCGGTTTATTTTAAAAAACTTTGGCTTTTGTGGCAAAAACCACGGGTCTCTCCTAAAAAAACATAGCATTCTATACCAAACTTTGAGTGTCGCTACAAGACCCAAAGGTTCATAAAGTAACTCACGATTTTTCCACAAAATCGTAGGTTTTGCTACAAAAACTCTGGGTCTTGTCCCACAGAATACAGGATTTTGCTGATGAAACGACTTAGGTCAATGGTCAGTATCTCAACGTGGAATAAAATACTATCTGTGATTGGTTGCTATATCTATATTTACAACTTTAACATATGTAGCGTGAAATTTACGAAACCCCATCACAAATCCAAGGGTTTCGTGAAGATACATCAGGGTATTGTAAATTATTGAACATTTCAAGCACAAACACCTCAGATATCGCTACAAAACTCGTAAATTTGTTATAAGAACCCGACACTTTTGAAAAGAGAAATGACAGAAACATGACGAAATCTTGGGGAAATAATTGAGAAAACACCGGGTTTTGTCAATTACTCGACGTTGCAGGCTCAAAAGCCATAATTTTGCTTACGAATCCATCGATTTCGCTACGATTCTCTTTGTTTTATAAGAGTACTAAATAATAGAGCGAAATCCAGAGTTTTATACTGATGTTTTAGATGTACAATTCTTGGCTTCGTCACGATAAGCCTGGGGTTTCATGACAAAACCTGGGGTTCTGCACCACAAAAGCGAGGACTTTGTACGTGAAACCCAGGTTCTGTAAATTATTGGACAATACCTCTTCGTTTGACGTTTGTGCCCCTCGTTGTTACAACTGTTTTTATGTTTTCGCTGCGAAACACTCGCGATAAATCAAAAATCAAACAACATGCATGTCACAAATGTCTTCATCTGCCATTCAATGGTATATTCTCTATCCAAAATTTCAGTTGCCAGTACGGACTCCACCGAAATTGTGACAAAAGGGGAAATCAAAAATCTGTTTTGTTATAATCTTTTGCTCAGTCAGTTTCGCCGGGATCACGAGTGGACATGTGAGCTGGGTCTTATGAATGGAACAAAATGACTCAAACCTGGTGGAACCAGCCTTCAGGGACGTAAATCATATCGCCTGTATCCACCGTCACGTTGTAAATCTCTATATTGGCTGCCTTAGAAAACTCATAAAAGTCCACCTGTTCTTGGTCTATAGGACTGATACCTGATCAGGGTACAGACAAATATTAAAACACATGCGCCATGCAACATGTATTCGCATATAAGTGTTCTGATGTTTCAGTTGCGTTCTTCAAGCACTTATCAATGTTCTATCATAATTTAGTTCATTGCTAGCGAAAAAAAAAATTAAAAAATAATAATAATAATTATAATGATAAAGAGAGTTTCAAAAAGTCATGTGAAGCAATCAAGAGTTATATGCTCTGCCCAAATATTCAAAAAGAGGGCAATATATTTATCCACTGTTTTAAGAGCCAACTTCGGCTAAACTCGAACTGCTTAAAATGAAGTGCTACGAACTATGATAAGGGGGATAGATTCATACTCTTTGTAAAAAGATTATTCATTCAAAAACCATCAGGCCTATAGTTACACAGAAAATCACGAAAATGATAGTCAACAGGTCAACAGATTTTCTCGGGTCAACAACTTTCCTCGGGGCAATGCGCCCAAAGCGCGCCGAGGAACTCAGTCTAAAATATGGCACTGAAATAGTAAAGTGCAAATGTGTTTCCAGTTCTGTGCTGGCTTGTCTTCCTCAGTACACAACGACATACGACTTTAAGACTGAAATTGCATCTTAATGGCCAAACATTATTCTTAACTCATGTCCATTACTTTAAGGTACTGCCCTACAAGCGTACCGAGGAAAAGTCTTATTACATCGATAGACGTGCATGCAGTTTAGGGCTGTTTTAACTGTGCACAATACAACGCTAATTCACACACACACACACACACACACACACACACACACACACACACACACACACACACACACGCATACATATTACATACATATATATATATATATATATATATATATATATATATATATATATATATATATATATATATATATATATACATATATATATATATATATATATATATGTATATATAACTTGGATTTAAAAGATGTTATTAAATGAAGACTTACCTGCATGAGGTGGGAAATTGTCCGTGTATAGATCAGGCGCATGGTCTGGTTTCATCAGGAGCCAGACACGCGACCCGGTCACCTGACCCATGAAAGTTTCTGTGACGTCAAGATGAATATCACTGCTTGATCCACCTGCGTTGAAAAACATTGCCACTTGCTTTACCTAAAAGGGGAAAATAGTACTACACATTATGTTCAAATATAGTGAAATAAAACTTGCAATTTCTTTTATGAAACATTAATTTGGTATGACAGTTGTCATCTTGGTTCACTGACTGAAAGGTATCTGACTGAAGACATGTTTGTGATATTCTTAAGTTTGCCCATCTCAGTTGGGCGATTTTGCTTTCAATATTGCACTCTAAACAAGGAGTATAATTGCATCACGGCAAAACAGATCTATTTAACAATGTAATTTGGTATACATATCTAATTCACATAAACATAAGACCGCGTAAATTTGCGTCATGAGAGGGTAACAAGACGTGTTTTTATTTGGATTTGGTAGACCTGATCTATCAGGAGAGACTTTACTCTATCGGTCCCGAAATCAAAAATTACAAATCCAAATGCGACACGATACCTCGAGCCGGCAAATCATATACATTGGCTTGGTTGGTGAGCGCCATTTTAAATATTGCGCTATATATTGCAGGAGAGTCGCACAAAAATACATTTGATTCGGGTAGCAAGGTGAATCGCGGCCGCAGCATATATCATATCATTATTGATGTTTGGAGATATTTGCAAAATATGTACTTATGGTTTCATATATTATAAACCCCTGAAGATCGTCCAAATATTGTCCTTATTAACAAACCATTGGGTGTGAAATCCATAATTTTCAAAGTGGCAGCCAAGTCCGTGGGTTAGTCCCGATTAGATATTTTGGAGAGGTATTATCCAAAATAAATGTGTGATTACTGTAAGGGAAGGTTAGTTTTTCGAATGTATGCAATGTAAAGCATATAATGTGACTTTTCCAGTGTGAGCATTACCTACAGACGGGATTACGATGTCTTTCAATTACCCGTTTTTGGCGGCGGTGGGATCCAGAATAGAAATATTGTATCAGACACTGAAGACTCCCCACCCCCCCCCCCCCCCCCCCGGCTTTGAATTAAGCAGCAACACTGAGCACAGCAGCAGGAGCTCGCACTGGGTCAAAGTTGAAGCCTAGTGGAGGAGGTTGTCCCGGTCTTGGATACAGGTCCGAAAGTAGCGGCGGGTTTTTATATAATTGGTAATTAAAACAAAATCTTTTCCTAAACAATTTTCCACCATCATGCTCTTCAAAGTTGCTCCAAATGTGTTGAAGAGTTCTTTTTTCATTAATGATACCAAAAAGTTTACTTAAACAGACACGAAGATGAAAATGAAGATACACTTTACGTTAAGGTGCACGGAACTCTAACCACGGTATGTTTTCTCCATCTTAATATCTAAAACAAAAAGTTGATAATGAATAATTTACGTAAGGCCAACTTACCATCTTTAAGAGATCATTGCAATGTAGGAATTTGGGCCAAATCATGTCTTTCATCATGCGAGGTGAACAGGTCGTGTCCATGTAAACACTCTTTGTTTCATACAAACTGGGAAATAAAAAGGTAAAGGTCCCAGAATATTTGTAATGCATGGAAACCTATCATTGCGATTGTCCGGAAAAGTCCGAAGAATCTGACTTGAAAAGAAATTCGTGTATGTTTATGACATTTTAAAGTAAGAACCTTATTTTAACCCTTAAATTCACATTATTGGCCTGGGCTGAGCGCCGGAGAAAGTTGTGCACCATGCCCCCGTCCTTGCTAGCTTTCTCGTAAACCGTCACTAATGTTAGGACAATGGGGATCATCATAGGCCTGGCAATGAGATTTTTGTAGCCAAGAGACCTTTAGCCTGAGGACAGAAGCATCTAACTGCAATCAGACGTGAAGTTTACAAAGGTACCGTTGTGAGAATGTATTTTTCAAGGGCGTTGGACAGGTGTTTGAAAGGTTATCATCCGGAAACGAAATATGGACGGACGGACGGTCAACATGGTCACGATCCCTAAGTGTCGCGAGAAAGGTGTTTTTTTTTTTCAAAATGAATAAATGAAGCAGAAAAGTTGCGAGATTACAGATTACTGTAAATCGGTTTGACCCACAATACATTCATTTACCAGTGGCGATTTTTCGCACAGGAGCCATCTTTACCATAGTGGAATCAATTAAACCTATTTGATTCATTAATAGGAGGAATTCACAAGTTACTGCGCACCTATTCTCGCTAATTATGTCACTTGGCCACAGAACTATGCCTCCATCAAAATGGGGGCACTTGCCACGATTTTGTTACTACAATATCTGAACAAATACCCTTTTCTGCTAATCCAATGAAAGATTCTGAGTATTGTAAGCAACTTTTTATGTTTTGAACCACATGAAGGACTTTCATTATGCTTTGCTTTCTCAAATTGTTATTTTGTATTACAAATACACATTTTGGCCTGTTCAATACATGAATGTGCCTTCCTTCCCGTCAAGTTCCTTGTTGCAGGATAGGTTGCAGCACATGACCTCAATTACTTATGAATACCCCTTATTGCATCAAAACGTTACAGAATTTTTTCACATCGTGACCGAACAAAAAATAATCCGACTGCGTCCCAAAGATAGCAACTTTGCGTGCCTATTTCCAAGCGCGCGGTCCATCCCCGATGCAAACGCACGGGGTGGTGCGCCCAAGAACTCGGTCAATCTATAATTACTTACTCTAAATACTCAGACATGGGTATGATTGCTTTGACGTAATGGTATGGATCATACTCCTTCTTGAAGAGAACCTGCATTCTCTCTTTGCCAAAGTGCTCCCTAAAATAGGTCAAATTTTTCCAATGCTCCAACGCCGCCCAGCCATTCAGTGCACCTTTAATAAGTAGGGGCACGGACTTGCGTATATAGTCCCGATAAAACGTTTCTGGGTCAGGGAAGTAGTCCAGTGTGGTGATTTCTTTTACTTTGGCCTGGTGATGGCCAAAGCTCTTTAGATGACCTCTAGGGGCAAACCTGCATTTCGGTTTATGCTTTTCTGCAATGCATAAGAATACTCTTATTATCCTTTCTGCTCCAAATTCCCAAAATTTCAACTTACAGACATACAGTTATAAGAACAAAACCCTTTTACATATACAAACAGTGCACAAAGGACAGTTTTTGTTCACTTTATTTTTCAGTCCTGATTTACACTTTCTCTGACTGCATCTATCCATTGCCAAATTTCTTAAGCAAAAATCTGACAATTAAAAATTATTTGAACTGTTCTGAATGAAATGGCCAGACTGTGCTTACTTGTGTGCCGCAAAGATTGTTTTATGGAAAAATCTTGTTTGATAAATGAATATGAATTTTAGTGACTATTGTACATATCAAGACTCGTTTGCCACCTTAAGAGATTCAATCAGAATTGCATACAGTTTCAATGCTTTTTCATTGCAGGTTGCAGGTTGGACATGCAGGGATAACGTTAACCCCGAAAGCGCTCATTTCAAATCGAGTGAACAACCTCCTTAGGAAAGCTGTCGACCAAGACTACTTTTTGCTGTAGACTAGCCTTACTGGTATTTGAATGAATGGTATTTTCATGAGGAATTTTAATCTTTTAACCACTATATGTTTAACGACAACGAGAAAACAACTATGGCAGTGATTAGCAGATTAAGGGTTGATAATTATACCTAGATATGCATCGGGCGCCACTCTGTCACACATGAAGTGATTGGTGTAAGACGTTAGCCTGCAGCAGGATAGACTGATGTACATAAGCATTATCCAGCCCACCAGTTGAATTATCTTACATGCCATGTTGCTTGTCTGGAAAAGAGAACACATGCTTAGTCAATGGCCAAGATGGGTAGAAAGCAAATGAGGATTTAGAAGAAGAAGAAGAAGAAGAAGAAGAAGAAGAAGAAAAAGAAGAAGAAGAAGAAGAAGAAGGAGGAGGAGGAGGAGGAGGAGGAGGAGAAGAAGAAGAAGAAGAAGAAGAAGAAGAAGAAGAAGAAGAAGAAGAAGAAGAAGAAGAAGAAGAAGAAGAAGAAGAAGAAGAAGGGGAGATGGAAGAGGAGGAGGAAAAACGAGAAGGAGAGAAACAGGAACAGGAAGAAGAAGGGGATGGGGAGGGAGGGGAGAGGGAGTAAAACTGGAGGAGAAAGAAAAAGAGAAGGATGATGATGATGATGATGATGATGATGATGATGATTATGATGATGATGATGATGATGATGATGATGATGATGATGATGATGATAGAGGAGCAGGAGAAGGAGAAAGATTTCCACGTATCATAAAATAGCATCTTAAAAATGTCTTGTTATGAATTATTCCTCATTTTTGGTGGTCAGTATGTAGATGTATGACCAGCAGAGCCAAAAGGCTGCCTAAAAAGTGATTGTTGGAGATCGACGCCATCATCACACACATCATGTAGAGATTTATAGATTTTATGGTGGACTCCCAAAGTGTGTATGAATGAAAAAAACAAATGTATTTTTTGCTTTCTTTTGCACCTCACGGTAACATTTAAGGCATACCTACAGATATATACTGCCAAATATCGAGATTGCTCTACCATTTCTCGCCGTCCTAACCTAGTCATTATAGAACCTTCTTCCACACCAAAGGGAACGTACTCCTGGAGAAAATAGCATCATCTTCTGAGCTATTCACCAAAAACGGCCGCAAGGTGACTCAAGTAAACAAATGGCAATTTCTGAACGCTTCTGAAGGAATCTTCCTGCTTTTTCCTCTTGTTATTGTAATTTACATAATAAGTCTCATAATTTAGTGGCGTCACCAGTGCTTCCCTGATGAAATATGTTTTGTTTATGTAGCGTAGAAATCTGCATGTGTGAAATACAAATGTCAAAACAACAATTAAGTAACTAATGCAATGTGTGGATTCATGCTTAATCCATGCTATTTTTGTGCTGCAAATATGCAAATCGCACAAGCGAATTTGTTGTTATGCATGCCCAAATGTTGCATAGTTGTAATGCATGCCCAAATGTTGCATAGTTGTTGTGCATGTCCAAATGTTGCAAAGTTTTGTTGTTGTTGTTTTTTTTTCGGGGGGGGGGCTCTGAATATTATTGTTTTGGACATTAGGGCTTGTAAAAATCAAGACCTTTAGCATGGTAGAGAGTAGTGCTGGGTCGAGTATAATTATAATCGAGTCATTGATCGTTTGGTCCGAAAAATTTGATCCAGTCAAACAATTACATTAGCACGCTGAAAGAAATAGTGAATGTAGCAAATACATGATGATGATGATGATGATGATGATGATGATGATGATGATGATGATGATGATGATGATGATGATGATGATGATAATGATGAACAGAGGCACTTGATTTATTGATGCGGTCTGACTTAAGCTGGCAAGTCATATTCATGAGTTAACCACCAAAGTCATGGAGATGGTTAACATTTTAAAACATCTGCAACATCGTTTCAGCTGAAAATCTATGGAAACTCGTTATTTCTCCCTCATACGGGCATTTGTAGATTACGGGTCTGTCGTGTGGGGCGGGTGTAGAAATAGAGAATGCGAAGATCTAAAAAAAGTCAATGTAGCAGCTGCAATGTTCGTATCAAGAGCAACAGCTGGAACCAGCCATGATCTAATTTATCAGCAATTTGGTTTCAAAAATGTGAGACAGAAGAAGCGAAAGTAAACTGATTATGTTTTACAAAATGGCCAAGGGTGATGGATCTTGATATTTGACAGATTTATTGCCAACTTCCGTCAGGCAGCGAAACAGGTATAATGTGACATTTGGATACAATTTGTCTTTAACTGATTAACACACAGGCTTCTTGTTTTTCCTCGAATACTTTATTTACAGACATAGACCCCTGTTTCATAGACCTAGTAGTGAAACTGTTCATATGATGCCAAACAGTTATGGTGTTAAAAATTATGGAAATTAGAGACATATCTTATTGCATATCAATGTAAACACGTTTGACTTTTTGCAGTCATTTTATGCCCCAGATTTACAAAGCAGGGGCATCTGGTGTTGATGTGCAATTTTTACTTCGTAGAATAAATGGGTTTAGCATCATATTTAGATGTCATGTATTTATGCAAAATAGGGGCAACTAAAAATTTAAAAGCTCCATTTCTTCCAGCCTATTACAGATAGACACAAAGTTTAAAGTACTACATACAAAATTGTGACAGCTGTCAATCTAATGGACAGTGAACACGAACTGTATCATTTGAAATTATGCTAGTTAGCAGCATTTATATCATTTAGAAGTTGAATATCTCCAAAACTATTATATTACAAATATAGGTGTCAGTCCTACTTCAATTTGTAGGATTGTGACATAGCAGTATATAATAAAACATGAACCAAAGCTGCTGCATTCTAATTTATGCAAATTAGGTGAATAAACAAAATTTAAAACTAGAATGATATCAAACTGTTATAGACCGAGGTTATTCAAACTTCAGTTGATGGATTTGTAGGATAGTTCCATCCAATGAATCGTGAATCAAAGTTGTAGCAGTTTGATTTATACAAATTGGGCAAATACACAAAATTAAAACCTTTGAATAGCTTCAAAACTGTAATAGATTGAGGTGCCTTTCCAACTTCAATTTATAGGTTTTTGACATACCCACATAAATAATATTGTTGCAGGAGTTCAAGAAATACTGAATAGGCAACCTTTAAACGTTTCTTAGGCACACCGACCGATTTGCTACCAAGCAAATAAAATTTTTCTAGTTTAATGAATGCATCTTTTTTTCCTTTAGCTGCTCGTCTCTGGAACGATTTGCTACCTGCCACTCGGGATGCCGACTTCCAAGACCCATTCAAATAAACTTAAATCGCTGACTCACCAGGTGTTTCTCTGGTGCTGGAAATGAGGATGTTTTTCTTACTTTTTCGAATGTGGAAATATTATAGTGGAACGAGATAGATTGCACATTAGTGTAATTCCATTTACTCCATTCATTGTGCAAACTTTATTATTTGGCTCTGACAACTGTACTTTTCAAGAAAACGAAAACATTTTTAGGCTGTATAATCGTATATCACATCCACAGGCAGGCCTGGAGCTGTTACATAATTCTTACAAATAATCATTTTTGCGGATGATGAAGCATTGCCTGTTTATGATAGCATATCCCTCTATCTTTCCCTGTCTGGGACGTCTTGTCCTGTTAACAGTTATAATATGGCATTGCCGTTCTATCTGTCTATGTGCAGTGGTGTTCATTCTGATAGTGACATTTTATTCTTATACATTGTTTCCACGTCTCTTTCTCTTTGTCTTGCGAAAGGGATCCACATAGGGCTGTGTCCTTTTTACCAATCGCTTTTTTAAATAAACATGTTTAAACCATGGCAATGATGATAACATCAGCAACAAATGCAGTACTAATGACAATAATGGGGAGTAACTCATACAAGAACACTTCCGTCGTCACGTATCTTTACAAGAACATCTGCGCCATGTTATGAGCTTGAGAAATATTTTTGTAAGGTCTTTGGAAAACGTGAAACTGACACGTATTTGATCATAAAGTTTGATCAGCATGGTTTTTGCATTTTTTGGCCAAACACCGATGACAAAGTGGTTTACTTTATTGTTATTCTTCAGGGCATAAGAAAACTAGAGGAAGATGCAGTATATGGGTTTCGAATCCTAGAGATTTTCTCGGAAATTTACAATGTTCTGGGATTGAGTGTTCTTGTGAGATGAACATTAATGTGTTGGCTGCCTAACTGTGTCTGAAATAAAACCATTACCCATCATGCAATTCAATGTCCTTTCCGTGAATAGACACTACCGTCTACAAAATTTTCAAGACATATTTATTTAGCCAGAGACTTAATTTTTCGTATCTGGTACTTCAGGTTCTCTCTAGCATGTATTTGTATATTTTCGAATTTGCCATCATATCTGTGTAATATGTGCTACATATTACAACTTTGCGCGTCTCACACAGTTGCGAATTTCGTAAAATCATACGCAACATTAAACATTTTTGCCATATTTGTAAGTTATCGTGTAATCGGATAGCCCAATGCCTAAGATGCAAATTTGTTGCCAAAATCTTCGGCCATGTATCAGGCCCAAGTGACAATCAGCTGCCATGATACTGGCATTGCTCATGAAAAATCAAGGGTGTTATTAACATTTGTCTAGAAACATACAGTTTATTCCAAGCATATATGCAGACGGCTCCTTCAAATATAATGCACAGTGTATGACGAGAACATGACAGCCACTTTTTGAACAAATTTCTAAAGATACATATTTTGCCATGTATGTTACAGAGATCTGCCAGACATGCGCGTACTTCCTTGTTAAATTGTTGGCTGCAGGCCTCCCGATTTTCAGCTAATATGAATGTCCCGTGTTTCTCATTGTGCAATTGATGCAACAAGTTCAGGCGATGAGGACTGGGTACCTAGCGTACCCAGTAAAGCCGTTGTGTATGGAGAATGTAACCCCGTGGCTTCCTTTCTTTCAAACCTTTCTGCTATGACGCATATAAGTTGTGAAAAGCAAGGAAAAGAGAGACAAATTCAGACGACACGTGCAATGCCTGCTGACGTTTAGCACGCGGAAAGGGAATTGCCAGAGGCCGCAACTGTTCAAATTTAAAAAAAGGCTTGCTTGGCTTACCGAGTTATGACAAAGCAAACACACAAATATGGATATGTTATATAAAGCACGTGTTTCTAGTAGGAAATCATAAAACATCAAAAATGTACACGTGTGATATTATTATGGAGAGATGTTCATTTCATTACTGGCGTTGCAGGGAAGAAAAAGTTACCGGAATGTTTCATTAGAGTTACGGCAGTTTGGTGTCAGAGCAGACTAAATCATAGAATTTTGTTTTTCCAATCTCTCTCTCTCTCTCTCTCTCTCTCTCTCTCTCTCTCTCTCTCTCTCTCTCTCTCTCTCTCTCTCTCTCTCTCTCTCTCTCTCTTTCTCCCTCTCTCTCTCTCTCTCTCTCTCTCTCTCTCTCTTGCAAGTTCAACGCTTTGCTACAAAACATAGTTTAATTTGGTATTTTTACACTCAATTTACTTTTTGTCCTAGTTTTGGAGTGTTTTCTAATCTAAATTTTTCTTTATATCACTTGTATAATTAGACCTTTCATGTATAAAACACGAAATTGGACAGGCAGCAACATTGCAATAGCTTGATATCACAGAAAAGGGAGCAGCAATGCCATATTTTCCAAATGCGTGTAGCTCTGAACCGCAAAAGCGACACAATCGCGTCCCTGCACGCTCTATATCTAATGCGGTTATTGTCTACGTCTAACCCTTTGGCTTCAGTAACAATTTTATCATGAGCGATGCAAACCTTTTGAAAAATCGCAGCTGCCCAGGCCAAATGAATTTATCAACGTGTCATCAGCGGGAAATCTTTTAGCATACACCTCAAAGAGGGCAATGCACAACTTTAGTGTGGTTGTATTTTTGATGAAACACATGCAACAAATGGTGCGTTTAAATTGCATCTGTACGTGTCTACGGCATAAAAGCTAGGTGTGTCTGCAGCAAAACACATTCAATGTGAAAGGACTTTTAGTCGATAAAAGTGATAGAGAATATGCAGCAAACAAAAGAAAATCCATTGTTTTCCCCGGCAAGAACGCCAACCCGAGCAAATACAACAAGAACATACTGCCATAGGGTATTAAAAAAGCAATTTAGAACCATATATGTCTGATAAATTTTGATCTTCAGCAGAGTAACGGTCCCTGCACAAATGCATTTTTGGTGAAGACCGCAGTTCAGAGACGCCGAAGTAACCAAGTAAAGTCGTGCCTGAAACTGCTTGATTTCTGCTATGGAGCCATTGCGCACTATAAATAGTGCCGTCTTTAGGAACGGCCTTTAGATGAGCATTTATCTTACCTTGGTCGGGTATCCTGCCCTTCTCAAGTCATCCAACACATAATGTAAAGGACACGCCAGCATGATGCGTCAGCATGACGCTTGATAATGAGATCAGTAGGGCGAGAAGATAAGGGAGATGACACAAGGCACCAGGTGTGACAGCCGGATCGCCTGTACAGTTCACTTTCATCGAGTGCAATGCATGGATGTGTTTTGCCTGTACAGTTCAGTTTCATCCAGTGTAATGCATGGATGCGTTTGATTTGAATTTCTATTTTTTTTTTACATGATACGCTGTACGTATAGGTTTCTGACATCTGTTTAACTCTGTGAGCTGACACAGACCGGTTGCTTTTCCAAGAATTCTTTTTTTTTTTTTTATTTCTTCTTGACAGTCATTTTTGTCGGGAGTTTTTCCGCGACACCAAACCCTTTATATAGTCTTTGAACCGAAATGAAGAACCTGGTTGACAACAGTCAAAATGCTGAAAATAGTGCAAATTAGGAACATTCGAAATTTTAAGTGCCTAATATCTTCAAAACTGTAAAGTTACGGATATCATTCGAAGTGTAATTCATAGGTTGTGCTTTACGCACATCATAATAGATATTATATAGAATCTTGATTTATCCACATTAGCGGTTAGGGCTGTTCTCCCTGTTGCTGTAATTGGCACCCATATCATGACACTGCCTCCTCCGTAGCAGTCATGCTCAACCATAAATCCTTCTATGAACCTCTATGAAGGCATTCGTCCAACTCTTTTTTTCCATCGTGGGAATCCAAACAGAATTGTGATTCATCTGACAACATCATGCTGTTCCATTGATTTCTGGTCCAAGCTGCATGTTCCTCATACCGCTGTATCTACCGTGTCTTGTGTGCATAACTGAGAGGGATGTGAATGGCGGGGCAGTAGGCCCTCAGTTTGGCAGACACTAGACCCTTGTTAATGGTAGACTGTGATGCTCTGATGATGCAGGCCTGGCGCCACTGGTGACGATACCTGTCGGTGGAAAGAACCTGTGCCTGTTCACATACTGGATCAAGTAACGGTCATTCGTCCCATCTACGAGTCTTGGTTGCCCAGAACCAGTGTTCCTCTTGCATCCTCTGGTTTCCTGAAAACAGTCCCATCACCTTTTTATCTTAGGCCTGGCGCACCCCATTATCCTGGCAACCTCCCACTGGGAGAGGACAACCTCCAACATTCCTATGATTCTGCCTCTCTCTAATTCAGACAGCTGTTAGTGACACGAATGCCGTGGTATTATGGATTCACATTGATCCCAGACAGTGTCATAGCCACCTTGTTAAGCCCATAGGCTCCCCAATATATATATGTGTGTGTGTGTGTGTGTGTGTGTGTGTGTGTGTGTGTGTGATTGCTCAGCCACACCCTGTTGATGTTACATAATATTCCATGCAACACCCACATTTTCCATTTTAAAGGCATATTTAGAGCGGCGCATGTTAACCCAATGGGAGTGGCATCTTTTTTACGCAGCAGTATATATTAGCAACAATAACGACGACATTAATACCTACACGTCTCCGATCGCAAACTTTAGCATACCCCTCCCATCGGCACCTAGATTCTTGTTTTTAGAGCCTTCCCCCATCACATTTGTGCAATATGGACATTAGTACTTCCACAGATATATACGTTAGACAATGACAGGTTAGCTTATATGGAAAGTGAAGAGTTTCGGACTGCGGAATAGAGTAATGACTACTAGGAAGTGGTTCTGGACAAAAAGACACAAGTACAATTTAATGGCTGTATGGAGCAGATGTGTATATTGTGTAGGGTCCTCTGTTGATTGAAGGGGGTCCCGTGCTCATAGAATGTTGATGTTTTGTCACCATTGATATTTTTGTTCTTCTACCTGTACAATTAAAAAATCCTAAGTTGACAAATTTTCCACGATCTGTTCTGGGATAAAGCCAAGATGGCCATCAGGCTTAAAAATCGGATTTTTTTTTTCTCATCGACAAGTTAGTTAACTCATTGTATTGGGTCTATTGGTGGTCCCTTGTGCATTTAATGTAAACTTCTGACAACATAGCTAGTCCTGGGCTTCGATGCCAATAAAATGAATAAATCAATGTTGACAATTTTTCCGCATGCTAGATGGCCACGTGGCTTCCATATAAGGCATACGTTTGGTGAATACATTGGCCAAAAATTGATGTAAAGGGCTTCAATGTAAAAGGAAATTTCAGTACACGTATTTTGCAACTTGACATTCTTGGACCATCTCGAAAATGAGTCCAAACATTGACGTTTCAAGATATGTGTCATTTATACAGTTTGAGAAGACAAACTCGTCAGAACAAGGGCAAGAAAAACATCATGTTTTCCAAAAAGCGTACATTTATGTAATTCCAGTAAATTGTCTATTCAGACAATAGCCAAGAGATCACCTTACAATCGGAGACCTTTAAATGCATCTGGAATTACTGCCTCCGCGCATAGTATATATATATATATATATATATATATATATATATATATATATATATATATATATATATATATATATATATATATATATATATGTGCAAACGTGTTCCTTCTCCAAATCATTATGGATCTGTATGTGTCATCTATTTTGTTTAAGAGTTTAGTTCACTTTAAAATGTTCCAGATTTGTAAGTAACACAGAAGCAATGTTGGCCTGGTTTTCTCATTTCCTGTCAACTGATAAGGCCGAAGAACCAACAAGAGGCCCATGGGTCCAGTGCTTTGCTGACTTATAATGTATTGAAATAATATAAAGACTGGAAACGACACAAGAGCAGGTTGGGCAAACTTATGTGTTAATTGTTCCAAACGACTTTCAACTTCATCTCACATTTATTTTGAATATTCAATTCAAAATGTGCACCCTGCGTCCAGCTATCCATGCTTGGCCTGTTTGTTCAAATCGGGCAATAAATTATTCCAGGTTTGTTTGTTTGTTTGTTTTTCTCTGCACATTTCATCCTTTCAAAACAAATTTTCAACTTCAACATTCCCACATTAATGTCGGGTGATCAGTTTCAATAGTTGCAGCAGCCTTTTCACAATTATTGGTCATTATATGAACATAATCAAGGTACCTTAACAAGGGACCCTTAAGTTTCCAAAATCATGGACCGCTACATTGTGCATTTATATCCAGGGGATTATATCAGTCCCATCAATGAAATCTACTTGTCCAAAAGATACTAAAAGAAGGAAGTATAAATGGCTCTGAATTAGCGATGGATATTTCTTTTTCCGAGTATATTTGAGACTTTTAGGATTATTTTGTTTCCAGATATCTAACAGATCAGTGTCCTGCATCCACATAAGTGATATTGTCTTGGGTTATAAAATTTGTGCTATCTGTTCCCCGATGATTATCTTTATCAATGTCTAAAACAAACTTGAAACCCCCTCGTATTATACGGTGGTCATTAGGTAGTGTTTCTACTTGTTCCACAAACTCTTAATAACATTCAGGTTTTCATTCATTATATCAATCATCCAATGCTTCAGTAATTCTTTTATGCTGCATCACCACATCCATAATAATGTATCTTCCCAAAGTATTCTTTATAATATTTTGTGAATATTATAATCAAAGTAATATTTGAACAAATTACGAACACTTGATCAGATTGGCCTTGACAAAAATAAATATTGAAACCCCATTCTGCACCCCGCTGTTTCTCAACATCCTTACCAAATGTAAAGCATTCCATTTTTAAAAAAAGTTCTATCTAAAATTATGCATGAAGATCCAATGAAGATTCAACTGGGTTTTTTGGAAAGCAGATATATGGGAGAACATATACATAAGTTAATTAATTTGAAGCGCTTTTTGAAGCATAAAAGTTTAGTATTTTTTCTTATAAAAGTCTCTAAATATGTCTCTTCCTTGTTGCGAGTATTGTATACGTTGAACAGTAAATCACATAATAGCTAAATGCTTCGTCACTCGCATAGCCTAGAAAATTGACATTAATCATCTGTATACCAACCAATTTGCAAATTTTGCATATGACATTATAAATAGTAACTTGCACATAAACAAGGAAAAAAAAAACTCTCCAAAAAGAGTTGGTGATAATGCCATGGGAACCAGGTTTATTTTTTATCAAACAAGTAGATTACAATTTTGATTCTAAATTCGGTATCGGATTTAATTTCTTTGTGATTATGGAACTCAGTGAAAGATATATGCCGATATTTTCGAACGGCATTCATATATACTTGCAGACTCCCATTCCCAATAAATGTATACTGTGTAAAAACCAAATCGAGATAATCCGATTAATAGGATAACATTGGAATTGCTTTATAGTTATCTAAATTATAAGAGACAATATGTCGTTACTAATGATACTAAGTCAAGTGTCTCCCCAATATATTGTGTTGTGCCTCCAGGCTCGGTCTTAGAGCCTCTTCTGTTGCTCATCAACATAAACAATATCCACTGCTGTATTCCGACTCAAAAGTGTATTCGATTATTTGCAGAATACACAAACATATTTATAGCTGGAAAAAGCTTAAATAAATTAAAAACTGAAGGTGAACAAATTCTTAAGAACTTACACAAATGGTTCTCCATAAGCAAACTTACCATGAATACTGAAAAGTCCTGTTTTAGCATATTCGCAACCAAACACCATTTTCAGAATCTAATTTCAAGTCTTAACTTCAGGGATCATGATATAAAACGTGTGGAATCAACAAAGTACCTTGGCATTATACCTGATGATGAACTTAACTGGAATGAACATAAGGAAAACATAGAAAATAATATAGTAAAAACCCAAATTGCTTCAAATTTATCCAGCATCATCTCCCAGCAAATTGTGCAAGGACTCTCTACTATTCATGCATTTATCCGAAAATAACCTATGGGATTAAAATCTTTGGCAGAACATCTGACACTAACCTAAAAAAGTTACAAACCCTACGAAACAAATCTTTAAAAATCCTTTTGCACTGCCCTCCAGAGAAAGGTACAAATTTCATCCATAAGCAGGTCACTGTATCGAAGGCTCACCATGTTTATGAGCATTCCATACTCAATTTCGTTCACAAACAAGTAAATGGAAACTTACCTTCCATCCATAGTGATTATTTCAGCCAAACCAGCTCATTATATAACTACTCTGCTTGACGAAGTGTAGCTTTATCTATGCCACGTGCAAAATAGAATCATGGTAGAAATTCAGCTGAATTTTTAGGGGGACCTCTACTTTGGAATAATCTTCAGAACCCATTCAGACTTTTACCGTAGAGCTGAAAGAGTCTGCATTCAAACTTATGAACATTGAATTCCAATTATATTATAAGTACCTTAACATCATATCATTTTTTCTTCGTCTATTATTATTATTATTATTATTATTATTATTATTATTATTATTATTATTATTATTATTATTATTATTATTATTATTATTATTATTATTATTATTATTATCATTATTATTATTATTAATACTATTATTATTATTATTATTATTATTATTATTATTATTATTATTATTATTATTATTATTATTATTATTATCTTTCTACAGTTTATGTGTAGCTTTGTGCATATCTACCAACAGGTATTTTTTGCCATAAGACACGAGACAAGTTACTCTTTATAATGTCCTGTAACAGGAACCTCGTGTAATATTTTTTATGTGTGTCTGCAGTAAAATTTAATATTATTTGAAGTCATTTTCTGACTGGTTATGAACCCATGTCCCAAATAAGACAAGATTACACAGAATAACGCATAATGTGCTTGTACCTATATTTTGCGTGTATGTATTTTATGTATTTATTGTCTTTTCATTGTCTTTTCTTTTCCCGGTCCACCCCTTGGTGAACCATACTGCCTTCTGTGCATGGTATCCATATGTCTCAGGCGCCCAGCTCTATGAGTAAAACTCCTCTATTACCATTTTTTCAACTTATGATGTGTGATATATGTGAAAATAAAGTTTCATTTCATTTCATTTTATTTCAGCCATGGTTTTTATACATCACAGCTGGACAGAAACATTTAGTTATGATTTAATTAAAAATTATTTCGGTAAGAGATATCTGAAAGTTTTATGCCTTTGTTTTTGTATATCATTCATATATCTGTCTCTCCACTAGATAAACGGGAAAAATATAATCAGAATGGCCTTGCGTTATCACAGAGTCGACCAGCTTGGCGTATGTACCAAGCACAAATATTAAACTTAAACACATGTATCGATGTACTTTTTGTTTGTATGGAATATTCATAACAATGCTATGCACCAAATATAACATGGTATTTATGATCGGATGTCCATGTCCCCGACACCAGATCGCTAGGGGAAACTAATGGACAGTAGAAATGTACCCTTCATACACCACCCCAGGACAATGGCACCGGTGACAAGTGACGGCAATAACATGGCACATGTGCAGATACATGTGCCTCTACTTGTCATATTTATGAAGGGGGCCCTTTCAATGGTGTACTCGTAAGTGACTGAACACATGGACAGGTGAACGTATTTTGTCTTGTGGCATCACGGTTTATATTGGCAAAAACATGGCAATCACAAGGTTAGTAGTAACCCGCTGGAGACCCTTCAATTTGTTTGGGCTAATACAGCCTACATGTATGTCAAAATTTTAAAGAGGAACGTGTACAATAAGGACGATAGTAATACCATATGTATATGGCCTATATTATAGGTTAGACAGCGACAAGTTAGCTTATGGAGAGTAAAGAGTTCGGACTGCAGAATACAGTAGGAAGTGGTTCTGGATAAAAAGACACAAATACAATAAGACAATAGTCATGGCTTTTATAAATCATCACAGAACACAGACCTAATTAGTTTTGACGGTGATAATCAGGGAAAGAAATGCGTGCTCTGACTTTTGTATGTTCGTTCGTAAACACTTGCCCCCCCCCCCCCCCCCCCGCTTTGACAGGGACAGGGGAAAATTGTGTTTGTACAGTGAAACCTCATTATAAAGACACTCAGATATCTGACATATTCATTATAATGACACAAGTTTTGAATGCCCAAAGTTCATTTTCTTTGTTGTCTGATTCATTTATCTGACATATTCAGTTATCTGACATATTTCAAGGGAACATATTGTGTCATTATAACGAGGTTTTACTGTATAACCAAAGTTTCCCCCCTTGTCTTACCTCGGGTTTGAGAAGCTCGGTGCTAGTATAAGTACCGACATTAATTTAACACATGTACCGATGCACTTTTGTCTGTGTGAAGTATTTATACTAATCCTTGACATTAAAAACAACATCTATAACTTAACACATGCACAAATGTACATGTTTTTATTTACACAATGTTTAGATACACCTGGCAATACCTCTGGCCACAGATGGATAGGAGAGACTATCAAACTGTACATGTACATTGTGTAACAAGGTTGCCCTCCCATTTTACCGCAGGACAAAGACAACTGACGTATCAAGTGAAAGCTATAATTGGCAAAGTACCTGTGCAGATTACCTGCCAGGTATGTGTTCCTCTATTTATTTGCAAATTTTGTTATGAACGAGGCCCTCTCAAGGGTCTACATGTTGATAACTGAACATATGAACAGGTAGGTACATGAATGTTGTGTTTTGTAGTATCAATATTTATATAGGCAAAACAATTAAACCTAATAATTAGTTCCCGATAGAGAGGCTCGGTGCAGGCACGATGTACGGACATTGACAGCTAAAGATATATGCTGCTCAATGTATTTCCTTTGCATGGAATATTCACATTAATACTCAACACCAAGTACAGCATACGTAACTTAACACATACACGAATATACAAGTTTTGTTTACATGATACCAATATACATTTATAAATGTCTATTAATGTCCCTTGGAGCAGATGGAGAAGGGAAACTGTTTGACCGTATATATACATGTTTGACCACAGATGTATACAAGATGTTTTCTTTTCAACAGGTACTGTGGACGTTTTAAGACGCCAACTACTTTTTAAATTTTGCAGTAATATGGTCAACATAAGTTGAGCAGCAGAGATCTGAAGAAAATCAGAGACCCAGGTTTTGTACACAACATTGCCAAGATCATCATCATCATCATCATCATCATCATCATCATCATCATCATCATCATCATCATCATCATCATCATCATCATCATCATCATCATCATCATCATCATCATCACCACCACCACCATCATCATCATCATCATCATCATCATCATCATCATCATCATCATCATCATCATCATCATCATCATCATCATCATCACCACCATCAGTTGTAGTAGTAGTAGTAGTAGTAGTAGTAGTAGTAGTAGTAGTAGTAGTAGTAGTAGTAGTAGTAGTAGTAGTAGTAGTAGTAGTAGTAGTAGTAGTAGTAGTAGTAGTAGTAGTAGTAGTAGTAGTATTAGTAGTAGTAGTAGTTTCATTAAATATTAGGTAGGGATGGTCTTCAGGGTTATTTTGCTTACTTGCTGTCATTGATTTAGTTTTGTTAGGGTTGAAGGAAGGTAAACCATCCAACTTCGGGCTAAGAATCCAGACTGACTTTCGTATAGTACGGAATTGTCACGCTAAAAGCTGGAGATGTGCCCAAGAGCAACACGTTGAAAGATTTTCCCTACACAGCCTAATAAAGAGGTAGGTCTGCAATTGCTCCTTTCTGTCGCATCACTTTTATAAATTGGTGTCACGTGTGCTTCTTTCCATTTTGATGGAAACATAACTATTATGAGAAAGGGTCAATAATTTAGTGAAAGCCAATACGGACAGCCGCCTGCTTTAACGGCAGGGACTAATGCCGTCCGGTCCACGTGCTTTTTTGTAGTTGTGGATTTTATGATATCAAGAACCCTACTTTCATTTAAAACGTTAGTTTTTAGTGGGTTTTGTGAGTCGTTAGCGTCAGTAGATGAAGTAAAGGAGGATGCATTCGCATCATAATGCTAAAAAAAAATCCTGGTTGAAAACATCAGCTTTGGTTTCACTGTCAGATATGACAAGAGTCATGTGACAAAATAGAGGATGCAGACATACTTATCTCTTACATAAAGCATTTAATCATTTTACACCACATTTTACCTTTCAACTCCCCAGTATTTTCCATATTATGCCAAAAACTAACTGTTTCTCTTCAGCTTGCGGGTCATTTAAAAAGCTACGGATCAAAACTTCGGGGATTTTTAAATTAAAAAAAAACACAACAAAGTCCGTTACTCAGGATATTTAAAAAAGACGCTTGGTCACCTTGTCATTTTAGAAATTTTCTCTGATGAGAAACTTGTACATTTTTGGGCCTCACATTGCTTATTACAATTGTTATAATCAGCTTTCCGTCGGTTGATAACATATGTGTTCCCTAGTACACAAAAGTACCTCCAAAGATGAGAGTTTTCTTTCAAGGTCTTTGCCTTCCCATAAACACTGTAAACTTAACGCTTTTGTTTTGAAGTGTGCCGTGAAGAATCGTTTTGTCTTAATCTGATATTTTTATTAGGTGTACATAGTCGAACAACGTTCAGAGAGTTAGTTGTTATTATTGGCATATGCTGCTTGCATGTAGATAAAGTGTATGTGTCGATACTCACTTTTCTGTTTTTCCGAAAATTCATTCATTCTTTCTTTCTTTCTTTCTTTCTTTCTTTCTTTTTCTTTCTTTTCTTTCTTTCTTTCCTTCCTTCTTTCTCTCTGTCTCTCAATAGGTATTTTAAATTATGCTGATTAGCAGCATTTGAAATTTCAAATCTTGAATATCTTCAAAACTATTATAGACAAAGATGTCGTTTCAACTTCTACTAGGGGGTTATTGACCATTGCGCATGTAATGAATCTAAAACATAATTTGGAGCATTTTGAGTTATGCTACGAAACACCAATGGAAATTTTATATCTTGAATAACTTCAAAGCTATAATAGATACAGATGCCATTCCAACGTCTACTCCTATGCTATGGACTAGTACATATCTGATCATACCAATAAGCTTTGAAGACACACACATGCTAATTTGCTTTGTGGTAAATCATTTTTGCTAGTTTTTCTCTGCATTTGCCTTTAAAAAGACGCAATTTAAGGAGAATGTAACATCTTGAACCGCTTGTCTTTGGGAAATGCATTACATTGTATTGTATTTGCTTTTCTGATCGAAACCTGTAAAAGGGGAAAACGTTTATGCTCCTCAAAGACATGAATAAATAACCGACTGAAAATATGGAAAATTTGTTCATAGAGCTTTATATATTCGGCAAATTGTGTTCATAGAACTTTATTCAGTTGCCAAGAGTATACTATGCAAATATTGCCCAGACAACCTAAAACTTTGTGTGGGTCATTAATGGTCACAGTGAACCAATTTGGGCTGTGACACAACTCTATCCTATGGGGTGTTAAGGTATAGGAAATGAGGCACAGAGATATTGAAACTTTATGGGGTGAGAGGCTAAGGTCACAGTGACACAATTTTAGTGCCGAATGTATTCCTGCTATTAAGTTTTCACAGACCCATATTTTTTGTTTGTAAGTGTTATGGTATAGGAAATATGGCTAAGCCAAGTATAAACTTTTGGGGTCAAAGCATAGAGCAATTAACTAGACCTAATTTTAGTGTGTAGATACACCTTTCGTTTGAAGAGTGTGCACATTTAATGTGGCAACTGAAGGTGTTATAGGGCAAGAAACATGGCCCGAAGAAAATTGAACCTAAAGGGGGTCAAAGTTCAAGTTCACATGCACCCAACTTCGGTGAACAACCCCCCTCCCCCGCCATGAATGGTACATTTATCAAATTTGGCAGCATAGGCATTACTGTATATGGAACTATGGCCTTGACAAGCCATAAATTTATGGAGGGGTGTGTGTCAAGGATCAAGGTCAGTGACCTTATTTGCATGCATCACACACCCTTTTCCTATTAAGTGTCCACACGGGTATTTTGGTATTGGAAATATGGCCTCAACAAACTTCACTTTGGTGCACAACACACCCCTTTGTATATACTTAGTGTCCTCTTCCGATTTGCCAGTTGCAAGCATTTCGGAAAGGTATATATAGCCCAGTCAATTAAGCAAAAACTTTATGGGGTCAAAGGACAAGGTCACACTGACAAACATTATTTTGGTGTGCCACATGCCCCTTTCCTGCCAAATGTCCACACCCCAAATATGGCATCTCCTGGCCTGAACAAGCTAAAACACTTCATGGGATCAAAGGTCAACATCAAGGTGAAGGACCTAATTTTGATGCACAGCACATCCTTATCCCATGAAGCGTCTGCACACCAAATTTGGAAGCTGCAAGTTGTATGGGACCCAGCCAAGTCTACACTTTACTGGGGTCATGGTCAAGGTCAGGTAGAGGGAGGATGGCCTGGACAATTTTTCGGGGAAATATAGTGTATAGTGCCCTCTTTGGAGACAAAAAAGTACATAAATCCATATTCCAAAAGTCCCTTCCAATTTTTTTTCAATCTAGAATTTGGAAAGCACAGATGTTCTGCAAGATTCCTCTTCTTATAATGAACGGAAAGAGGAAATGCATTTCAGCAGCTCCATTTGCAAAATGGAATCATATGCGCAAAATAAATGATACAAGACCAGAGCATTGATCTACATTAGTAAGAACACAGTCCATCAGGAGGCAACACCAGACCAAAACTGTTTTTGTCAGACTACTTTCCTTAGTAGGTTTAATCTTACATTTTTCTCCTAGGAGACCCTGCAATGCCCTGATAGATTGCAATAATATAATCACGGGGGTGGAGCCGTGAATTGTAGCTTGGCCTTATGTCTGGATGGACTCCTCCGAAGACAAGCTGTACCTCCTAGGTGTCATCTTTGAAGTACATTATCCAGTTGAAATATTTGTGCCTTGCCACAACTTTTGCTCAAAACAATTTAGTAACGAGTATTCTGGTGGTAAAAATCCTCCTGGCTTTGCTTTTGCCTGCGATGCCCTTGCATGGATCGACAGAAAAGTATGACAGCAAGAGTTGCAGGATATACCCACAAATTATCGCTCTGTTATTGTGCCAAAATAATAGTATCCTAGTTCAAAGTTGGCTTGGTCAAATATTTGTCAATAAAAGATGGCCTCGACGAATTTAGTAAATGTTTTTCAGAATTTCTAGAAACAAATTTTCTCCCAATTGCTCAGAGGAATCTTGCAGAACGGCCAATAAGGGGCGTTTGAAAAACCACTTTCGGTTGGTCTCCCATTGGACATACAAGTTTTCGTAGATGATGTTCAACTAGCTCAACTGACCTAAATATGACTTGAATGGTTTGCAGCGCTGTTAATCCTCCTAAGTAACCTGGAGAATTTCAAGCTGAAAATTCTTTGAATTTTCGTCATTTCCCTTAAATTCAATTAATTAAATCATTTTTTTTAATAAAATACTAATGGCCCCAAATTTCTCTTTCCATTTCCCAGATTGGCGACTTAGTATTACCAGTGTTGAAACTTTTATACCTTAATTCATTTGAATAGTAGCATGCGGTGCTACTGCAAAATTGTTCTGCAGTAGACGAGAATTTCGCCAAATTTTACAACAATGGTAGCTCTTAATTTACAATACCACAGGCAAATACACTTATAGAATCCATACAGCATAAAAAAAACGGCTTTCATCAATCAGTTGCTTAAAAACAAAATTTTTGATACACTCCCCCGATTAATGGTATGGGCTGTGTTTCTATTAGTTTCTGTGCTACAGTTGAAATGAATACGACAGTACATGTGCATGCAAATTTCAAAATATTTCACTTATTATTTCACTTACTCAAGCCATAGTTTACCACCAGGGCCCAATAAAAAAACAAACAACATGCAATGCATATTATTCAATTTATAAAATAAACATGACTACATGCCCTAATGTTCAATACATGTCCTAATGTTCTAAGTACTGAATGATCAATTTGCTTTTATCATACATGTAAAATATTTATTCATGCCACCCGACTGCATAAAAATGCAAAAGTCCATAGCATTCATCACGTCGTATATCATATCCTCATTCCTTCAGGGTTTGAAATGTGCTTGCAAATTTCAAAATATTTCACTTATTATTTCACTTACCATGTAAATTAGTTGACAATTGTACTCCTTGTTTGTCCAGTGCAGCCTTCTCTCCAATCAGAATGCCTAACACTCAAAGGCAATTTATGGTTGCCACCATACACGATGTAAAAAGTATTAAAAATCAAAATTTTTTGTAGGATGTGAAAGTAAAAAGATGGCCTTGTGCAGCCAAGCACCATTATAATTGAAATATGTTCATTCTCAACTGATCCCCACTGTTGATTACCTACTACAAACAGTGGTGCACTCTAGTGGTCATTATACAAACAGTGCTTCCAAGTGGAGATGTAATGATGTGGCGGGCCAGACATACATAGTGCTTTTACTGTACCTACTACATAATTATGACACCAGTATTAACTAGAAACCATTTTCACTTGGCAATCAACTGTAATTTGTATGAAAATGGTTACTTCAATAACGGTGCTGCAGTCTACAACCAAGGCGAAGCTTTCAAATATGACTAAAGTCCTCCAGACTTCCATTTTATAACAAATCTATCCTTGTTAAAGCAACATCCTTGTGAAAAACATCTCCCATCCAACTTCCACAACTTAACTTTCTTCAAGAATCATGAACAATACACTGTCAACCTGAATGATACAAAAATAAAATACCAGTAAAAGACTGGAGAATGTGTTTTTTCTCGTAAATGATCCCGACTTTTAGAGCAAAGGTTGTAATTTGGGATGAAACTATTCCACTGCAGCAAGAGTTTTCATACAGGTGTATATATATCAGAAATGAATTGTACCTGCATGGTAATATCTATGCTGAAGCTTAAGTGCAGGCACCGTTTGCTGCCACCTGTCCTAAATATACCACAGTATTGTTAACATTCACCAATGGTTATACCTTGTACGTATACACGCATCCTTTCATCATATTCAAGCCTTACACTGCTGGAACTACAACTTTCTGTATCGATCAGTCCCACTTTACAAACAAGAATGATGTTCTGATAAGTAATTAAACTTCGAACTCACATCATTTGACGGAAGTTGTATGGTACAAACACAAGTCTCAGTTTGCCACTACTATGGGCGTCTCTTTCACTTCACATTCACAGGGTATGATAGCTTCATATTCCATAGGAGATTAAAAAACGACAGCTTCACGTAGTCCGTTGTTTGGTTGCAAGATGGAAGCGGCTTTAGTAAGCTGAGTAAGCAATTTAGCTTCATCCAAGATGGTTTCACTGATGACAGCTAGGATGAGCAGAGTGTCGGGTTTATCTGGCCACGTGGGTATATTTACATATAAACTCGTTATCATGTACCCACTGGGTTGGTGCACTTTGACCTCCGTGCATGCCTCACTTACTGGACACTCATATCAAACTGTATACCTGTAAACACAGGGATGTGTCTCTCGTACGTATATGTATTCTATTATGAAAAGATTGACCTAGGTATCAGAATTAACGGTATGTTCTCTTGTATTCAAATTATGTAAATTTGATTCCGATTACACACTGAGTCTGTGTTAGTATCCAACTGCAAATACAGGACTGAGTCGATTAGTCATCTCTAGGACCGTTTCTGCTTGTTGTGGACGGGTGATATATTGACAAACAGGATTAAAGTAGGTCTGCCTTTATTGGCGGAACACTTCAACCTCACAGAAATATCAGTCACAGTTACATACTTATAGACAACAAATATCAACTGTTTGGTTGATACATCATAAAATGCATCATTAATTTCATTTTTTCCACAAACACCATTTGTAGCCAACATTTGTAATGATGTTACATAACATAACCACCACGATTGTGGGATTCAATATTGTTCTTCTGTTTCTTTGCTCCTTTGGAAGCACACTTCGTTTTCTTCTTTTGTAATCTTGATTTCATCTGAAGGTCATGAGCCATCGTGCCTGATATCATGGGTAACATCTTCTGTTGCTTCATTTTTGTCCCCCACTTTGCTTATGCAAGTACCAGGGTTGATTAAATACACCAAACCCTGGTAATTTGTACTGTGTGATCTTCATATCAGTGGGCATTGACGAAAACGTAAGAAGATGCTACAATAGCTTATATTTACTGGTCGGCTTTCGTTGTGTGTTACGAAAATATATATGTGTCGAATGGGATTCTGCACAACACGGATGAACTGCCCCATGGCAAACTGTCTATCTGATGCTGATACTCTTCCTAATATTTGTTTTGAACCGTCTCCGACTATAATAAATTCTATAATGTCACACTGCACCAGCAAACGTCCAATTTGCTCCCCTTCTGCTTGATTGATATGGATGTCACTCAGAGCCACTTCCCAAGATTCATACAAGTTTAATTCCTGTGGTAATTGCACATCAAAATCACTTCCACAGTTTTCAGGGTATAACTGGTTGCTGTCTTTGCTGCTCAGCAATACGTAAAAGTTCATGATCTTAGAGTATGTTGGCCTGCTACGTACAGTTTCTTTTTTTACTGCTACTTATATTTTTTTTTCAGTCTATGTTTTGCACATCTATAGTATCAATTTTTTTATAATCTACTTTCTTCTGGTGTTTCGTTTTCTTAGGTTTAACTTTTGCAACGATTGTTTTGTTACAAGATGGACAAAACAATAATACGTTCATCAGCTTGCGTGGGTCTTCCTTCCAAATATTGTCACAGTATTTACACATTGGCCACCATTACATCGAGCTTACAGGTAGATAGATATCTACCTTTCCAAAATGCTCACATGCAATCAATTCAAAACTAACCCTTGGATACTGACAAACGACGCACATAATTTTTCTGTTTGGTCTTATACCTTTCCATTCATACACACATAAATGAGCCAATGCTTTGTTATTCTGAATGAGCGATTTATCAATATCACCGCAATAAGCTATGCTTTTGAGAAATTCTTTCCATTGGGGCGGATCTTGAGTTGTATTGTCATTAGGACTTTATAGCCATGTCATATTCAGCAGAGTGTCATTCTTTGTCATAGGCTGTTGTCTCACGTCATCTTCTTCATTATCACTGGCTGAATCCTCAGATATGGGCAAAAGAGATTTCAAATGTTCTGCCCAAAATTTTGCAGGCTTTTGTGGCGTTGTGTGTGATGTAGTATTTGTTCTCACACGTTCGTGGTCGGGTGTTGTCGGTTTCAAATCAATCACCAGGAATCCATATGGTTTTGAGGTGGCTTCTTTGTATCTATCCATTATATAGTTTGGTTTGTGAGGAAACATACGCTGACTCTTGGTCTTGACGGTCTGTAAATTCATAGGCATATTGCCTAAAATCAAATAATGACAATTTTTTGCGCATGGTCACCGTGCGTGGCTCGTAGGAATTTTGCATGAGCACTATAACACTCAAATTACGATGGTGGCCTCCTTTGGTGAATAAATCTGTCATTCTGTCATCTTTGCTAACATCGCCCATCAGATTGTCAAATACGATCAAGTTTCCTGTGGCTGGGTCCAAAAAAAAACTGTCTTGTTCCAAGTTTGAAGGTATCCCTCTCATGAATTCAAAATTTGGAATCTTGTCTTGCATCTCATTATACAAGGGATGCCAATGTGAATAACACATGATGATTCTCTCGGGTGAAAGTTCTATGGTCTGGTCTGCTTTTTGTAAAAATTGGTTTAGATATACTGTCTTGCCAAAACCAGTTGGGGCCGCCACAATCATCGCGAAAGGGTGTTTAAAGGTGACATGTGTTTCTGTGTTATCTGGAGTCCCTTGGTCTTCCGAAAAGTGTCCCTGGACCTGTAACTTTGTTTAAGGGTAATGAATGTACCCCCCTGGTCATATTCCCAACAGCATTGTATGCATTTTTTTTAGTTTTATACCTCTTCAAACTGTATAACCTTGTGAATGTTTCACCATAAAGTAATGAACAGATATGTACCATGGTGACTGATGTTTAGCTTTTGAAAATGGTCATCACCTCCTCTTATAGATTTTTACACAGTGAAATTGAGCTGATATCACCACTAGCACCGGAGTGACAGTGGAGTGACACCAGCACTCGAGTGACACCATCACCGGAGTGACACCAGGAGGAAGGAGTGCGGAGGACTACATCCACAAACACACACACACACACATTTTGTTGCTAGTAGAAAACAGACACATGTAAAATAGAATTTTCATAACTTTATTTTCCTCCAGAGTCTAAAGTAGTTTTCAATGGAATGAAATACTATGTCATCATTTTTGCTCCTGTTTCAGCCTATATGGCTGGCGTGTTCGTGTCCATAGGTATCCATCGACAACGCTGTATGGCATAATAGAGACAATATGGTCCACACATAGGGCTATTTTGGATGTGCAGTATCTTCTTGTTGGACTTGACTCCTGTCTCCATCTGTCTCATCAAATACACAAAGTTCCTGTTTTAGTAGACTGGAGTGTGTCCAAAGGAATCAAAGAATTCCACAGGTCTGTATCTCGGAACATATATCACTATCCAGTGTTTACCAAGTTTGTAATATGGATTGGTATTCACAATCAGTAGACTCGAGTGTTGATTCAGTTTATATGGAAGTCTGTCTGAAGGGAAAATGCCCCAAAAGGTCTTGTTTTGTGGTTCTGCAGCAGTGCTGACCTTAGTTGGTGATTATTCATTGTAGATATATGTTACGTGTATATTCTATTCCAATGACCTCAGGAAAAATGGCATAGGTCAGCAAGTCTACTGTAGTAGGTAGAGGTTGAGCAAATTTGGCTTCGATTTTGATGTTGCCTTTCTTACTTATGGGCAATAAATCTTGCATCTTCTTGGCTGGGTTAATATTGAATGGATCAAGACAGTAGCCATTGTAAAATTATCTTCAGTAACGTTATTGCCATCATGTGTATTCCATTTGTCAGTACCTGTGAACAGAGTCAGGTAACAGTCGATGTATAGTTTGTTGGCATAATCTGGTTCCAGTGCACTTCTTGGGTAGGGATGCCATCGACTGTGACTTGCAGGTAATTTAGGTTGTAATGGTGGAAATTAAATGGGTGTTTAGTGTAACTTCCTCAGACGGCTTCAGAAGCCAGCAAGACAACTAAGAGTTGTGCAATACTCGGCCTTGGAATAAGCTGTCCAGTTGAACATGTGGGGTACCTTGTACCACAGTGTGTGTCATGAGGTCCAACTTCATAATATGGTATTTGGTTGTGGCATATTGCAGATGTTGACTGATCTTCATATAGGGTGTGGGGTCCATACTGACCATACATATCCACAATTTGACTGTTTGAATGCCCACTTTGTAATTTTATGCATCTGCACTCATCAGATGGAATGTCTGTGAAGGGGGTGTCAACTTGATTGTGATGGGGATCCCATTCAGTAATAGATGAGGTTGTTGGAATGTATCAGAATACAGGGGTCCCGTCATGTCCACACTTTGACCATTTCTTGTGAGATCCCTACATAACGTCAGACCAAAATTCAGACCTGCCATGGGATCCGTTTCGTCCATGTAACCTGCGTTGTCCTTGTAGTACAGCTGATTTTGAAGCTGGCTCTCTTTTGCATCTTCTGCATAATTCAACACCGTGTCCAGATATGCCTTGTATGGATTCAGCCTTCCATCACTCACCAATCTGTTTTGTCAGTACCCTTGGGCCTCTGGCCACAAACTGTGTAAAATTAAATTTACTAAACCTGCTTTGGCTCCAGCAGCAACAGGAGAGCCGTTATTCTTGGTGATGCGACATTTCATATAAAGACGGGTTTTTTTTGCAAATCAATCAAGTCAGTACCCATGTTGTCTAAGTAAAATTCCATAGGGCTACCTCCACGTAATGGAGCCAGAGGTAACTTCTCAATCTAATGGATTCTCTGTATGGCTTGAGACTCGGGTAGCTTGTCAAAGTTAACGAAAGCCATGTTTGCTTATATCCAGTATCGACAGGCTTTTGCTTACCCCTACTTATAGACTTTGGATAATCAAGTGTTGCATCAATAAAGAGACACTTATCGGGATCCCTTCCGTCAATATATCATGCCACCAGAAGTACATATGGTCCATCAGACAGTTGATCCCGAGTTCCAAATGCACCGACCCAGTAGATACATGATAACGAGTTTTTATGTAAGCATACCCACGTGGCTAGATAAACCTGGCACAATGTTCATCCTAGCTGTCATCAGTGAAACTAACTTGGATGAAGCTATAATATTGCTTACTCAGCATACTAAAGCTGCTGCAGTCTTTGTAACCAAACAGCCGACTATGTGAAGCTATCATTTTTTAATCTCCTATGGAATGTGAGGCTATCATTCCCCTCTGGAACATGAAGCAAAAGAGACGCTCATAGTAGTTTTGTCTGTGGAACCAGAGATCTGTGTCCCATGTTCCACTGGACAAAATTTTACTGACAGGAAGTAAGTGTACATGTAGATGGTGCACATTGGACAAGTCCCCATGTGCTGTAAAGCATACACATATGGCAAACATTCCCATTCAACATCCATGCTGCAGTGGCCAGCCATCACAGTTGTCAATAATGTCCTAGTTAATCACTAGATCATTAAAATGCAGTTTTATCTATGAAAATGAAACATGATTTCCAATCTGCTTTATCTGGCAATAAATAGGCAAGCAAGTCAGCGAATGTAAGGAAGCAAGCAAATAGATAAAATGAGTATTCAATTTCATAAAATGCCTTTCATACACTCCAATGGTGAGAAAGCAATTTGCACAAGTCAATAACCTAACATTGGATACATGCAATCTTCAACAACAGCGAAAATCATTACATCAATAAGAAAAACCCTGAAACTTGAAGACCTGCAGAAGACAAATGCCTGCCATTTTACTGGCAAGGGGACCAAATGACATGTGCTTGACAGCTCACAATTATGAGACGTCCATAGTACAGTCAACAGAAACCAATTATGATCTCTATATCCAAATGATTTAAAATATGTTGCAAAGGGAAATAAACGTAATGAGATTCATGAAACACTGTACACGTTAGGAGTAGAATCAAGGCAATGATAAAGGATCAACATGGTATAGTCTTGTCATATCTGTCCAAATCTGTTTTTTTTTTTCTTATATTGAACCATTCACTGTGGTTTGAATATTATGGAAATAAAAACCAAACCAGGATGCCCGATGCTCTGCTGATTGGAATATGCCGCTTCTCAAGAGTGCAGATTTTGTCGTCCATATACTGGTCTGTGCCAATACAGTCCCTGTCTTAAGACACCACCCAAGGGGGGTCTCAAAATGTGGTCTCAAAACAGGTGGTGTTTCATTAGAGGTAAAATAAAACGGAAAAGATAGCACAATTTTTTCAAACATTGGTTTTCAAATGTATGTGGTCTCTCTTTAGAGGGGTTTCCCGAGACAGGTTCCCCTGTTGTTGACAAAAAGTTTAATATCAGCCAATATACAAATTTCACCTTCCAATGCCACTCAAGGTCAAAATCAACACAGACAGCCCTTATGTATTTTGCTATTTATGTTCAATGGTAACCTTGGATCTGGTACGCATTAATATTTGAAAGAAACTGTATCAGCAAATCAACACATGGGTGATCAAAATGAGCAGCTATCTATGTTGGGCAGTCATAAAAGGCTGCTAGGGACACAAATCCATGTGATGAATTTTCGACCTGAGGGACCCCAGAAAACTCTGTATTCAATATCAAAGTTATTGGCCCAGCAGTTCCTAGACTAACGCATTTTAATGAATAAATAAATAAATAAATGACAAACTAACTAACTAACTAACTGACTGACTGACTGACTGACTGACTGACTGACTGACTGACTGACTGACTGACTGACTGACTGACTGACTGACTGACTGACTGACTGACTGACTGACTGACTGACTGACTGACTGACTGACTGACTGACTGACTGACTGACTGACTGACTGACTGACTGACTGACTGACTGACTGACTGACTGACTGACTGACTGACTGACTGACTGACTGACTGACTGACTGACTGACTGACTGACTGACTGACTGACTGACTGACTGACTGACTGACTGACTGACTGACTGACTGACTGACTAATTAACTAAACTAACTAACTAACTAACTAACTAACTAACTAACTAACTAACTAACTAAGTAACTAACTAACTAACTAAGTAACTAACTAACTAACTAACTAACTAACTAACTAACTAACTAACTAACTAACTAACTAACTAAATAAATAAATAAATAAAAAAGAAATATTCCTACAAAGTAAAAATGATCGCATGATCATTTCCTCCACAAAAGAGGTCTAACTGAGCGAAGTCTAAATTCAAAACATTCCACACAACCATTTTGGTACTGTTGCAAAACGTCCTGTATTGCTTTATGCATTAACAGTGGTAGTCACTGACATGATCCCAAAGTTTCTTATAGTTCAGTCAAAAATTAACATATCCTCATGTCTTTAGTAAACTTCCAACTCCTCCAGTGACATACAGTGCAGCCCGTGACTTTTGGTTCGACCAGGCTATGGGTTGCTTGCTCACATTTACAGCATAGACTTCGCATGCCATTGGCGAGCAAGGCTGGCGTGCCATTTAGGTGAGGCATTGGTTGCATCAAATGCCCATGTCACTTGGAAAACCCTGAAGCTGGGGGATGGTGTATTTCATGCAAATAAAAAGGCGACCATGTTGAGCATGTTCATGCTCAAAGTAGGCAATGGCTATGTGCATTTGGTCAATTGCATCTGATGGCATCAAATCACACTGTGCCATTTGAACCCGGAAGTGAATTCTGTACATTGTCAGTCTATTATTCTGATGTGAAGCACCATGCTAGCTGAACCACCATTGGTCTTGCTGGCGCATATCAGAAAAAACGATGAAAAATGCAGACCAAAGGCATGGGCTGTGCTGCTAAAATAATAAAATTTTAATCGATTCCGTGCAGTCACCCTGGAGAAGTCAATATAGATTCAATACTTAAAAATATGTAATAAACACTAGGAAAAAAATTGCAGTACCACCTGGTGACCGAAATGAGAGTTACCTGACCCCAGGTAATTTTGTACAAAATGTCAAGGCAATTCGCCACGTGGCTGATATTGCAATTGGACAGGTGATTATTTAAAACAAATTACGATCTTGAAAAAATAAATCTAAAAAATTCCTAAATGCAGAAATTATTGCATCATTTCTTTTGTAAAGATCACCAGGGGAGCACTCATATGCAAAAGTAAAACATTCGATGCATTTGCTTTTGAAAAGTTAAGATGGTAAAAAGTCATGATGGATGGACACATCAGATTTCATAAGCTCTCCTAACAAGTCAGCAGACCTGAAAAATTAACAGTATTTAGGTAATTTTTGTGGGCTTGGCAATTGTTTTTAACCTTAAGACGGTTTAATATCATGAATTCTACTTTTGTCGTTTGATGAAAAAAACTTCCTAACTACCCAATCTTCAACTGGATCAGCAATCATGGTTGAAAACAATTTGCTAATATGTACAGGACTTTGCACTGACACTAACAAATGAAGTAAAACTCAAAATTGATGACCAAATATATAATGGGCCAATACCTCAATGCAGACAGAGACCACTCAAATGATGCTTGAAGAAAGCAAGTTATGGTCTCCCCACACATCATGGATACATGATAACATTGTAACATTCCTATCATTTTCTATGCACATCTGTTGGTTGTCACGTTTTTGATTGACATAAGTACAAAATTTGCATTTCAAGGTACAATAGGTGCTGTATATATATATTTGAAAATAATGTTTATACCCATTGTAAACCTTAACATGGTATCCGTGTAGCACATAAAACTGTACATCAATACATAAGTCTTAAAGGTGCATTGACAAGATTTTACCACATGTAACTGATATAGTTGGACACCACCATTATCATTTGAAGTGCTGTCACAGCATTTGGTATTCCATACTGTCTCCAGAATAATCAATGTCACACATTTTACTTTTACCCAGTACTTGTAGTCCATAGTATTTTTGCCTCCATTTAAAAAAAAATACTGGATTAAATATAGTATGGAGACATAAGTCCATCAATTCATAACCTCATTGCCCCAACATCACTGACATCTCAGGCCTCGTTTTCAGTTTCGGGGCTCTTTACATCGATCTTCCAGTCACGGTTCCGATATAACCATGCAAACTCGGTGCATTATGTCAACTAGTAACCAGATATTCTTGCACTTAATTTCCATGGTGAACATACTCTTGTATTGTGACTTTCAGTATGTCTATGTGGTAAAAAAGTTGGTTTAATTTACATCAGACCAAGAATCCAATGCGTTCATAAAGAACAGTATACCAGATGCCATATATGTGGATCTCTGGGCTCTAACAACAGTTTCTATGCAGATCTGGGTCTAATGCGTATTGTGTCTCTTGTATGGGTTGCAGACCTTCTGTGGATGTTTGTGCGCTACAGTATTTGTTAGTTCCTGTATGCCCAAATTGGCTGGAGACGTCTGGGCTGCACGGTATGTTGGGGGGGATCAATACATAAGACACTGACTGCAGGCTTCTGATGGAGCAGCAGCTTGAGAGATAAAGTCCAGTTGAATTATCGCCACACAATCAGGCCGGCTGGGCTGCCGCAGTCACCTAAAAGTAGCCCCACTGACATCGTAATAAATAATTTGGATATAGCTGTCTTTATTCTTGCACTGTATGTTTGCTTACATAATTGATCTGACAGTGCGACACGCACTGCAATCGCCATTTAACAATAACGCAAAGTAAGTCTGTTTTGCAGACAAGAAAGTTTCCAATTCCCTCAAAACGGAATTGGAAAAGGGATGGGGCAATTAAGGCAGAGTTCAGTCTTCGTGGCTTTGGCTTGGGTGCTGGTATGTAAGGTTGTCAGGAGTGTTAATTATATGCCAATCCTATTTCACTGGTTCTTCAGCAAATTTTGGTCTTTCTCGTGATAAAGGGGACCATACACACTGTCTTGCTTTCCCCGGGTTTTGCCATTTATATAATTGGGCCTAATGTATATTTTTATTCTGTAGAGATATGTAACCAGTGCTACTTTACAAATGAAGATCTGCAATAAACTGATCGCGACACAAAACCGAAACTTCGTGACTGGGTTGCGGCGATAACGCGACAGATCGCTCACACACACACACACACACACACACACACACACACACACACACACACACACACACACACACACACACACACACACATTATACATGACCGATCGACCAAGCAAAAAGTAGTGTGCAGACAGACTACGAAAAAGAAAAGACATGTTTTCAGAGTTTAGTTCAAGGATCAAAGTCTAATATTCACCGTAAATATTATCATTAATGCAACATGTATTAAAATGTGCTTTCAAATACCAGTTTTACCTGTTCGCTCGATCTTTGTATCATGACCGTCCGCAAAGCAGTGCAAGATATAGTTATAATAATAATAATAGTAACAAAGATAATAATAACAACAACAACAACAACAACAACAACGAGATATAATAATAACAACAGGAACAATGGATTTGGAAAACTACGCCGTTACAACAGGGGCACCAATCAAGCGGGGTTATGTCATGGTGCGTCCCCACATTTCCTTTGAATTCATTTGTAAAATACAAGTATAAACCAAAAAAAAAGTTAAAGTATTCAGTAGATTAATTCCGTTAGCTAACATACGGGAAGATGTTAAACGGAAGTGAAACAAGCGAAAGCACGATATTGAGAAATAAGAAAACAAGAAAACGCTGATGCGAAAACACGACATAATTTCTGTCGTATTTTCGCGGTTGTGTTTTCGCATTTTCGCCTTCGCGTTTTGAATTTTAGTGTTTTCGCTGTCGTGTTTTCTTGTTTTCGACCAAGGAAGAAAACAGTAAACAAGAAAACGAGAAAACACTAACACGAAAACACGAAAATGCGAGTGCAAAAACACGACAAAATTTCTGTCGTATTTTCGCGGTTGTGTTTTCGCATTTTCGCCTTCGCGTTTTGAATTTTAGTGTTTTCGCCTTCGTGTTTTCTTGTTTTCGCTGTTCTGTTTTCTTATTTTCGCCTTCGCATTTTTATAGAGAAACAAAAAAAAGTTTTATTTGGCACTTTTGTGCCACCATACATGAGCCAAACGTCAATAGCAGCAGAACAAGGTTCAATATGGATGCCACAGGCATGACACAGCGTATAATGACGTGCCATCTAGCGAGTATATCTCTTAGCCGTACATATGGATGTAGGCGTAGATACGGGTTGGTACAACTGGCTAGTGCCGTCCTTCTCAACCAATGAGATTTCTCATTGTTCACTAGTTTCTTAGTACGGGATAAAAGTAAATATCCATGTGAGATGATTTGTATCCCGTGAAGCCAACGGCTGAATGGAATACAACTCTTCACGTGGATGTTTTCGTGTATCCCCTGAACAGACAGGTAGTGGCGATTTTATCCTGTAATGAGATTATAAATGTGAAATAAAAACTTCTGAAAAACATGTGACAAACATAACAATTTATTAAATAACATCAACCATTTAACAACATGTAGAATACTAAATTTGGCAACAAGGCCTTTTTTTTGCAACTGGGGTAGGCCTGTTTGTTACTGATATCAGTCATTTGGTTCATGAGCCTGATCGCAAAACAGGTACACAGAATTTGTGTACTTGTTTGGTGATAAAGTCCCCCCCCCCCAAAAAAAAAACACGAGGCTAAATTATGTATACCCTCCTTAATATTCATGAGCCTCATCGCAAAACAGGTATACAGAATTTGTATACCTGTTTGGTGAGCAGGAAGGATATCGAATCGAAGAGGGAATAGGTGGAATTTTCTCGTTATTTTAAGCCAATCAGCAAACGTAAATTTAATCTATTACATGATAACTATATATATATATATATATATATATATATATATATATATATATATATATATATATATATATATATATATATATATATATATATATGTGTGTGTGTGTGTGTGTGTGTGTGTGTGTGTGTGTGTGTGTGTGTGTGTGCAAGAAACTGCTAACTTTTAGTGGATTTTAACAAATGAGATAAAACCAGCAAGGCTCAACCCCTTGCAACGATTTATTAAATTTCCAGCTACAAGAAGTAAAGAATTGGGGACACAAATGGCTAGTGTGATTGTAATCCAGCTAAAACTACTACTATGATCATATCCAGGAAACGTATTTTAACAAACCACCCAGATTTTTATCTGAAAGAACCCCGAAAGAACGAGCAGGAACACAGGAATTGGGATTGGTTTTAAGTTCAAACTTCAGTTGGCCAAGTCAGTTTAATAATTTGGTTACTACAGTATGAACATGGTCAGTATTATGAAATATCTACAGTTTCAGCTAACGAGACGATCTTTGGAAATTTTGTCCTTCCCATTTATGCGTCCAATTCTTGAATACAGTTCTGTTGTGTGGGATGGGTGTACGTCCAACGACTGTCAACAATTCGAAAAGGTAAATTTAGGCGCTGCAGGAGTAATTACTGGAGCCACAGTTGGGTTTAATCATCATATAGTTGATCAGGAATCCAGAATTATAAAAAAAGGATCAGAAAAAAGAAGCAGGAATAAATTAATCATTTTGTACAAAATTTTAAATGGTGAGGCACCTCAGTATTTGAAAGATTTACTGCCAAGATCTGTTGGTTAGCAGAACCGGTACAATGTTAAAACTTGTTAAAACTTATCTTTAATTCGAGTCAGGACTAATCCATTTAATACATCCTTCTTACCATCAGTTGTTCGTCTTTGGAACGACTCACCGCCTGCCACTCGTGATGCTGAGTTTATAGATGATTTTATAAATAAATCAAACCGCAGTAACTTAAAAGTAAATCTATTATTGTTTACGTTGATACCAGGCGAGTAGCTGTTTTACACACGCGTTTGCGCATAAGATGTTGCATGTTTAAAGCAGACTTGTTTAAAAATAGTCTTGTTGACTCCCCTAGGTTTGCCTGTGGTAGTGCAAATGAGGACGCTTTTCATTATTTTTTCGAATGTGCAAATTTTATGAGAAACCGAGATAGCTTGCAAAATATTGCAATTCCTTTGGCACCATTTACACTGCAAACATTGTTTGGTTAAAAAACTATACTAGTCTTTTACAAATAATAAAATAATTTGTAACGCCGTGCATTCATACATCCAATCAGCAGACAGGCCTGGGGCAGTCACTTGATAGTAAAAGCATCGATATGTGAGTAACGAAGTACTTCTTTCTTATGGCCCATCCCATTGTTTTATTCTATTAGTGATGTCTTGTCTTGTCCACAAGTCTCCGTGTGGTGCTTTGTCAGTCCATCTGTCTTCTTGTAGGGATCCACTCTGGTTACCGGCACCTTTTTGTTGAATATCACCTTCCTCTCTCTTACTTTTTTTATGTGCGGAAGGAATTTATATATGACTATGCCCTTTTTCCCAGTCTCCTTTTTCAAAAATAAATATGTTCAAACCACGGACCAACCCTATTGAAGCAATCAATGACTCTTTCTTTTGATGTGCGGTGCGTTTATGGAATCAGCTTCCTTTGGACATTAGACAAGCTGAACATATTTAGATATTTAAAGGCCACTTAGTAAAACTTGATGAAGTGTAAAAGAAAAATAGGCTTTATTTTGTCAGTAATAAGAGAATATCAATTATTCACTCAAGATTGAAGCCGTCAACTGAACTTTTATTTTCATAGTATTGGTGCCCGAGATTCTGACAACTGTGCTTGTGGTGATCCAATCAAAGATGTTTATCATTACTATTTTGTATGCCCAAATTATAATTTTATTTGATTTACATGAAGCTATTATAAGATTGGCCCCTTTTACTACCAACAGTTTGTTATATGGTTTCTCAGATTGTTCTTCGATGATAACATAACCATTTTTAAGGCAGTGCATACATTCATAGAGAGAAATGAAAACAATTTGATTCTTAACTGATGTGGTTTTTTTACATTTTGATAGACTTCTAGATGTTGGTACAGCCCTTATCCGTCTTGTCTGTACATTGTCAATTATTATGGATGTTCTCGAAGTTTGTTAATTAACTCTGTCTTTTTGTAAACCTTATCCCCTCCAATCTAGTTGTGCAAGAGGGGTTCATGTAGGGAAATTCCTGTTCCGCAATTGTGAAATAAAATATGTTTAAAACAATCAGTGTTACGCAACCTTCATTTATCCTCCTTATATCAACTTATCTGGATATCTTAGTACGCCTAAAGCTTAGCTTTGCGTCAGAGATGCCAGCTGCTGTTTGTTTGCTTTAAAAATCCGTTTTGTTTTAGCTTCTCATTTATGTGGATGTCCATACAGCTTATCACTGTAAACGTTTATTTTCCCAAGCGTATTGTTATCTTTTCCGAGTGTTCTGTGGCTTATCCCAACCGATGTAAGTATTGTGTATGCATATATTTCGGCCTCATGTACACCTTGCAAACTTTTGTTGTCGACAAATTGTCGTCAGAGAAGTGCCATGAGCACTTCCCTGGTGTCATGAAAAACAAGTCTCTCTGTTTTACACTCACTTGCAAATTGTTTCGTATGCTTGCCTTATAATGTGTTGTAACAACATGAATAACTTTGTATTTATGTTGCTTGTAAACGTATATCACCACATATAAGCGTGGTCACGTGTATACTGTTTGCTTATACAATTGAATGGGATTTTGTTTTATTGGCATTTCGATTTGATACTGTCCGTATCATTACTGTTTTGAGGGTCCCTCGTGTCCTTCAAGTACTAGAAGTTATTGTGATTGATAAGTCCACATGACGCTCTGTCTACCTGCTCATGAGTATATTGCAGCATTACTTCCAAGCAGTCATTGTTCTTATTACGTGAACTTGGTTTGGTTTAAACATATTTTATCACAGAAGAAAACAATTGGGAAGAAGGGAAGAGCCCTATATGAACCCCTCTTGCGAGAGAAAACACAAGCACAGGACAGATGTAACGCACACCAGCTGCGCCACAACACGTCGAGTGCAAAAAGCACTCCAGGTGTGGCGACGCAGGGGCAAAACGAGACGATGGAGTACACCAGAACGGAATTCAGACAGAGGGGCCTGTAGATGATGCCAACATATGTATCATGTACGTGATTCATCTTCAAAACGTTTACCTTTTTGTATAAACTCTTGCACAGAGAGAAATATATAAATATTATCTTCGAGACTGCGATGACAATCACCGAACAAAATTGTATTTAAACAGAAGGATGCATGAACTGAATTTACAGACGCATGAAGATTGTTGTGTACAATAGCATATCGAGGGCTAGTAAGGAAGTAATGCCATACACTTTCGGCGGCAGCTCCACACGAACATACTGGTGACTCTTTAACACTTATTTGGAACAGATGTTCATTCAATTGGCTGTGGCCCATGTAAAACAGATAGATATCTCTTGCCTACGCTAAGACGTTCTGGATATTTCAATGAGCATTTTGATGGATTATAAATTGTCCTTTTGAACGGGAACAAAGTCGGTAAATTTCGCACTTCAAGCGGAAGAAGATTCCACGACTTGATAGTAGAAGGGAAAAAGATTTTTCAAACAATGTCAATCTGGTTGGAAGTAAAGATAAGTCAGAACGTTTATCGGTGTCAGATTGGCTCCTGGTATCGTAGCGGTAATATTTGTCGGGTGCTGGAACATTGGAGAGAGCGGTATACAAATAGCTAGGAGTTAACTTGTGGACCGTCCTATACATCATAGAAAGTGTCGAGATCTTTCTACGTTTTCGTGAACTTATAAACTAGTATATTGTTATTTGCCACATTTTGTCTACTTGTTTGTGAGTAATGAAGTATTGTTGAAGCTAAACACCACTGCACTTATGACGCCAAAAATAGGTTGGCAATGCAATGGCTTCCATATAAATGGGTATAATTATTTTCCGTAACTGTTTAGGGTGGGCCCCAGAGTCAACCATTTTTCAACGTATTGTGGGCTTTTGCTTCATCAAGAAAACGATCCTTATTATTCCCTATTTGTTTTTGTGTTAATAAGTGTATGAATTATAATCCTATCCAGGACTTCAGATAGTATGTTACACTAATGGTGGTCAAATTTGAGTACTTAGGCTTTCTTTCTTTCTTTCTTTCTTTCTTTCTTTCTTTCTTTCTTTCTTTCTTTCTTTCTTTCTTTCTTTCTTTCTTTCTGGGCATGTACGCGTGTGTGTGTGTGTGTGTGTGTGTGTGTGTCTGTGTGTGTCTGTGTGTTTGTCTGTTCTATTACATATACTCTCATTGTGCTTTGTGTTAGCCATTTGTTGTTTTTATTTTCACGCACTCGCTACCAAGTCTTATTTTCTATTTAAACATATTCATTTAAACTGAATTACCTGGATAGTACACAGACTACTCTAGAGTATCGTCAGACGAGCAAAACGCACATACTATATACATGACACATAGGAATAAACGGTACAATTAATGAGAGATACATAACTTGGAAACAGTCTAGAATACCTGCTTATGGCACCAGAAAATAAATAGCTTAGACTTCAAACTCCTGCATAATGCAGTATAATTTTACACAGCATCAAAAATATTCATATTTTTATCGCGACTTAAATCGACATTTCCTTGTTTAAAACATTTGATGAGGAGATCGCTGCACAGATGTACGATAAGTTTTGCGTTTATTCCCAGTGCCACAATATGACACACAGTGTCCAACAAATGATACCTATGGGCTAAAAAGAGAGTACAAGGCTAAAAAAAAAAATAGTAATTTTGCGACTGATGCAGATTACCTAATGTCAAGGGGCAGGTTGTTCCACAGGTTAACCATGGAAGGGAGGAAGGAGTCGCCGTAACGTTTGGCTCTGAATTTTACCAGTCTAATATCAAGGCGGTTATGCAAGTTAAGATTAGTGATGAGACCAATGTCGAGGTACTGGGTCATATAAGTACCTAGGAGTCAATTCATTGACCATCATATAAAAAGTACTAGTTTGTGATATTGACATCTATCAGATAGGGTTGCCAACCTAGCTCGGATAGAAGAAGGAGACGGGGGTGAGTGCCTGAATGCTCCAGTACAAATCCGGGCAGCTTCATACTGAACGGCCTCAAGGGATGGTGGCAAGCCGCTGATACATATATCAAAGAGCAACCAACCATATTTAAGGAAAGGCCGTATCATTATTATATATAAACGTATAAATGCTGTGCGGGGTAATTTGTATTTCAGGCTGCGCAGCAGCACTGATGGCTGGCTAAATTTATAAATGATACGTATAATATGGGATTGCCATAACAAATTATGTGTAAGTGTAATTGCTAAGTGTGTATGTTCAGGTATTGCTGTGTTTTCCATAAAGAGAGGTGGGTGAGCCGGTTTGTCTTTTTTGGAGGAAAAAATAACAAATACGGATTTGATTCTTTCGAAAGTAATTCGCCAGAGTTTGCCCAAGGCATGGATCCTCCCGAGGTCAGTATAGATACGTTCAGTCGAAATATTGGGATCATGGACAGTTTCGATAATGCTGGTGTCGTCGGCAGAGTTTGATATCACATGCTATGCTGTCTTGGATGTCATTTATAAAAAAAAAAAAAAAAGGAAAACCCAGAGGGTCAAAAATGGAGCCCCTTGGTACACCAACTTCAACAGGTGTCCAACAGGAAATTTGACCACAGATGGTGGTGCATTGTGACCAATCTGACAGGTAACTGCTGAGGAAGTCCGAGATGGGATCTGTGAAGCCAATTTGTTTTAGCTCGAACAAGAGACCCTCATGCCATATCCGATTAAATGCTTTTGATATGTCGAGGAAAACTATCCGTGCTTCTTTCCTTAGTTTAAGTCCGTTGTAAATGTCGTGGAAAATAGAGACGAGCTGATTAATAGTGGAATTTTTTGCTTTGAGGTAAGACTTATTAGTGGTAAGCAGGTTATTCAGAACTAATTTAACTGACAATAAGTAATGTCAATAATATAAGGGTAGTGCTAAGTAAGTGAGTGTTTAGGACAGGTAAGACACCAAAAACATTTGCATGGCCGATTTTGAGATTTTATAGACTTGTACAAGATGAATATCCTTTCCATATGTTGTCAAAATTTCAAACTTTTAACTAAAGTAGAAATATGAGAAAAACGCCCCCCCCCCCCCCCCCAAAAAAAAAAATCCCCACACAGGCATGTGTACATCCGAACGTCCATGTGTCATTCTTTTGGTTTTCAGCCGCCAAACGGAACACTGGCACCGGTCAATCATACTTAACAGTCTGTCACGTGGCTACAAGTACCAAAGACCCATGGCAAAAGGAGAATGGTATTACGGCGGCACAGCGAAATCAGGCGGCATGCCGAAAGTATGTTTGTTGGCAGGGAAAAGATGCAAACATGCTAACATATCATAGCCTTAGTGGTTTACTTTATAATCTTGCTTGTTTTGCGTTCTAATGACGGGAGACTTAAAATGTTCAGGAGGAGCGGGAATCGTCAGACGATGTCCCTTCAAAGGCCGCGCTGCGATGGATTACCTTAGTGGTCCTGCACACCAAAGACAGGCGGGGAAAAAACCTGGCGCTTTCATCAACAATCTCCACGTACATAATAGTACTTTATCGAAACCCAGGGATGAGGAAATAAAAGTACAAATTAACACATCGAAATAAGCATAAACGTGAACAGAGCAGAAAACACACAAAATAGCGATACAAAACTCAGGTTGGAAAGAGAAATGAAACTCATCGAAAAGATAACTGCAAAATAATTACAATCTAAGTAAGTAAAGTGTACATATTAGTTTAAAAAGCTAACTACATAAAGTATACAGATAGGAGTGAATACAATAAAACACTATCCCTAAAAACGGGATGAAGAGGTAGGGAGCGGAAGACTAAACGCTCCATCCGTCCATTGACCCACGAGCGGCCGTAGGCCGCCTCACCGAAGCAAGGCAACACAACTTTCGTTGCCAGGCTTGAGGTAACGGGGCCCGAAGGGCCACCTCCATGACGTCACGCTTTGAAACCAGTTTGTCGCTGTCGCAGTTTGACAGAATAATAATAATAATAATAATGATAATAATAATAATAATAATAATAATAATAATAATTATTGTTATTATTATTATTATTATTATTATTATTATTATTATTATTATTATTATTATTATTATTATTATTATTATTATTAATATAATAATTTTATCAAAAACCCCGAATTCGAGGAAAAACCTACATAATACATCGAGATAAGCACAGTGCGACTATACAAATATACAGAAGTTAATACAGGATAAAACAAGATGCACCGTAAAAGTAAAAATCTTTCGTCAGTAGTGATACCAGCATATGTTCTTGCCCACACGGTTTAATGAAACTTTCATGGTGCTATGAAAATCTTAAGGAGTCGACGATGCCGTCTTGTCTGTTAAAATGCCTGGGTTTGCAGTTAGGCCGACTTCCAAACGCTAGAGACACTGGAGAGATCCCACTTTGAGCTACGTAATCTAAAAGTGTTCCTGGTACAGCTGAACCAGTTAAAACATATTCTGAAAGTAAACACCAATTCAAGTCACATACACATGTGTCAACACAAAATAATGTTTTCCGTACTTCAAAGGCTCTTTTATTCATGTGACTGGCCAAGAATTGATGGACAGCCTCACCAAATGTTAAGGGACGATGTTTGCTACGTTTTGTACAAATATCAGCTCAACTGGAGTAAACGGTATTGTTTCAGAGTCAGATAAGTCAGATGATCAACATCAAAGGTCTTACCTGTCCTTGAGTCAGATGATCAACATCAAAGATCTTACCTGTCCTTCAGTCAGATGATCAACATCAAAGGCCTTACCTGTCCTTACCTGTCCTTAACATAAGTACATAGTCACATAAATGCACCTAAACATACGTACATTGTGCTTGACAGATGTGCTGAAGCAATTTACCCAAGTAATGTGTATATTGGTAGATCGATGTGTCCAATTCCAGATTGTTAAACATATATTATTTAAATAGTTGAGTGGTCATAAGTGTTAGGTAATGGTTTCAAACTTGCAATACATGAATAGGGACAGACAATGTTGAGTCGCCAAAATATCGCCCATCATGCTGAGTCAACAGTAAAAATTGCCGACGTGCCGAGTCAACCCTGGATTGCCAGCAACACCATAAAAAATGTCATGCGTGAGGAATTAAAATAAACGTGTAGAATGGAAAATGACAACAACAAAAAAAACTATAGATGTTTCAACGCATGTTGAAAGGAGCACCAACTAAAATTATATTATGTGTTGCGTACATATGAAGAAATATGAGGATTTCCAGGAGTTGAATCCTCTGACCATAAGAGCCAGAGGTAACATGCATACAACTTATGGTCAAACTTGATTTGATGATGAATCAGACCATATTTACAGCCATACATGCAGCTGATATTGACATGCCATGTAGTCACCGAAAGTATAGTAATAGTCGTGAATATTTTATCAAGTCCAAAAATATAGTGATTCCAAGGCGCCTTGAATTCGTAGTAAACAGAGGGCTAGGTAACATTTAAAGTGGTTTTAGAGATGGTGAAAATCAATACCAGTACAAATTTGGAATTTCGTGTGAAGTCAATGTGTGTGAGTGACCAACATGCTTGAAACAACAGGAATGCAAAAGTTTAAAACACTTCTTTGCCCACTTGCGGGTCCGTTTGATACAAAGACTGAAAAAGCGTTAAACCCATAAGGGATTACAAAGAAAAAAAAGTAGAAAAGCGAAAACAAGGGGGCTGTGTGAACAGCTCATGCTCAGCTGATCTTGACATTCATCACACTTGTAGCTCTATGAACTTGGGAAAGGATCAAGGTCACCCATGTTCTGAGTAAGTTTTACCTTTATATAAGAATTCTAACATGTGCAACATCAAGGTTCAAGTAGTTCTCAAATTATAATGAAGAGTAAAATTCATGTATGTTGCACTGTGACCCCAGAAACGAGGTCGAGGTCATTCATGTTCTCTCTAAGCATGACCTTCATACAGAAACATTAACATGTGCAGCATCACAGTACTAACTCAAAACAGATCTCAAGTTATCAAGTAAACAGTAAATTCCGTGTCAGTTGTCCTGTGAATTAGCATTAGAATGCCCATTGACTTACATAGTAATCAATACGAAAGCTGCACTGACCCATAAGTATCCAAATTAAAAATTCTTAAAAATCAGGAATCCAAAGCAGTGCTACCTAGTAAACAACTTTGACCCTTCCACAAGAACATGTCCATCACATTTCAGCTTAATCTGAGTGACGGTACTGAGAACAAGTGAAAAATAGCAAACCCATACAAAAAATTCATAAAATAATTAGAAAAAATTGCAGCGGCACCTGGTGAACAAATTGGGAACTAAGTGTCTCTGGGAGTGTCTATTTACGATATCAAAGTAATTGGGTGATCGGTTTCAGAGGAGAAGAGTTTTTAAGCTTTGCCCCCAAAAAGGAACAAAAATTCGTAAAAAATTCAAAATCAACTGAGCGTAACCCTTTTGACAAAGTTGGTATCGATCCACCCAAGGCACATCCCCACCAAGTTTAAAGTAAATCTGGCCCACATTATTTAAGTTATAACCATAACAAGAAATTCTCATGTTAAACTTTCCTATTAAAACTTGTGTTGAGATTCGTGAAAAAAAAATCATAAAAAAATCCAAAAATCACTGGAGCATGACCATTTGTACAACCTGGTAGAAACTCACCCAAGGTACATTGCCACCAAGTTTGAAGTTAATTTGACCGATACGTATACGAATTGACAAAAAAATGGTTGAAAATCACGAATCTGCAGTATTACCACATAGTGAACAACTTTGTTTGACCCTTCCACAAGGAACATAGCCATCATGTCTCAGCTTAATCTGATTCACGGTTCTGGAGAAGAAGTCGAAAATAGCTATGATACACAAAAATTCATTAAAAAAAATAGAAAAAAATTGCAGCGCCACCTGGTGAATAAATTAAGAACTAGGAGTACCAGGGAGTGTTCCTGTGTGATATCAAGGCAATTGGGTAAGCGCTTTCGGAAAAAAAGATTTTTTTAAGATTTGTTCCCCCCCCCTCCCCCAAAAAAATCATTAAAAATAACACAATCACTGGACGTGACCATTTGAACAAACCTGGCAGAAACCCACCCAAGGTACATTGCCACCAAGTTTGAAGTTAATCTGGATAACGGTTTAGAGAACAAGTGGAAAATGTGAATTAGCATTAGAATGCTCATTCACTTCCATAGTAATCAATAGGAAAGCTGCATTGACCGATAAGTACCCGAATAGAAAAAATCGTTAAAAATCAGGAATCCGCAGCATTCCCACATAGTGAATAAATTTGTTTGACCCTTCTACAAGGAATATATCCACCATTTTTCAGCTTAATCTGAGTGACGGTTATGAAAAGGAAGTCGAAAATAGCTATAACACACAAAAATTCATTAAAAAAATGGAAAAAATAAATTGCAGCGCCACCTGGTGAACAAATTAAGAACTAGGAGTCCTAAGAAGTGTACCTGTATGATATCAAAGGAATTGGGTGAGCGGTTTCGGAGAAGAAGGTTTTTTAAGATTTCACCCTAAAATGAACAAAAAAAATGACTGGACCATAACCATTAGAACAAACTTGGTAGAGACCCACCCAAGGCACATCCCCACCAAGTTTGAAATGGATCTGGCTGACGGTTTTTGAGAAGAAGTCTAAAATGTGAATTGTGGACGGACGGACGACGGATGGCCTACCCTCCTAAAAGCTCAACTGACTTATCAGCTGCGCTTAAAAAGAAACTTTTGGGCTGATGGGTGAAAGCTGTTGTGATAAATGTAACGTCTATAAAAGTGTACGGAAATGGATCCACGATTATTCCAGGGCCAGCAGCCATGCTTATGGTAACATGGGTCTCAAGGTTACGTCATATAAATGCATATATTTATTTTTGCCTATCAAGGACAGCAACAATAATAGTAATAAGAATGCAGACAATCTCCAGGTGTTTGAGGAAAGCATAATGGATAATTCAATGAGAGATGTCATGGTATTCAACAAATAGGTGATATTTACTTCATAATTATGGGTTTACGATTAATACCATATTGAGATCAGCTACCATCGAGTAAATAACATGCATGCAATATTTCAAGGCGCAGATTTCAAATTGACATATCAAATTAAAACGCATGACACATATCGTATGGGAACAAGGCCTGTAAGAGCAGACAGTGACGATTGAGGTGCCATTATGCTGAATAGTAGCTCGTATGAATACATCTATTTGTTTATAACTAATACACATATTTTTCCATTTGCTTTTAAAGTTTCTGCTTCTCCGTGCCGAGTGAAGGAGAGTTTCCTAAAAATTCTTCCACAATGGCCATTAGTATTATATAGTACAGCGCCGTGATTGGGTTATTTTGTGCAAACCACCCTCTTGAAATACATATTGAGTATGTTTAAATTTATTATGGTATTGCATGACACAGAACTCGTATACCTTTTTGAAAATTTCATGGACGAAGCCATTGCCCTAAGAGAGAAACCACTGTAATCATGTAACAGCGTGACAATTTGTAGATTGCATTCTATTTTCATTTCAGGTGATTAGTGATTTATGTAAACCTTTTGTATTTATTGTACTGTAGTGTGCTGTACTGTTTTTGTTACATTTTTCTTTTGATCGTGTGCATATTTTAATGTGATTTTCTTTTTTTTCTTTCATACTCTACATGTGCACATGCTGTATATTTGACATATTGCTGTATTTTATGTAACAGCGCAGTCAATAAATATTCATTCATTCATTCATTCATATTTACGTATGACAGGCTAATTTCCATTGTCCACTGGACTCTTCGTTCAGTACTTTTTTAACAAGTATATCCTACATGTTAACTCTTAGTTTATTCTGTCACCTGCTATATATGCTTACAAAAATGCTCATTTCTCAGATATTCATCCATACCTTGGGCCTGCTTCCATCAAATCACAGAAGCATTTCTCTGTCACGCAAACATGCACAGCATAAAAAGTGAAGGAAAACTTTATGGAATTGAACATCTTGCTGAATCAAAGAAATATAATGCCATTACTCTCTCTGAAACGTGGCTTAACATAAGTTTACCTGGTAGTCTTTTGGCCGTAGAGGGCATTAATCCACCTGTACCTTAATAAGAACGCGAATCGGGACCTAGCTGGGGTGTTGCATTACACCATGTCCACGTCTAAGATAATTTACCCATTGCCAGACGTACCGATCTAGAATCGTCCAGTTGTGAAAATACTTGGACAGAAATTATCCCATCTGACCGCAAGTTAATAGTAGGTGTGTACTATCGCGCTCCCGGCCACTCTGCTGCTGAAAAAAAAGACATATTCATGGATTCTTAAACTCCATCAGTAACTACTGCTATTGAACTAAATCGACGCATTCTTGTCATTAAAAATTACTTCAAAGACCGATACCAAACTTGCATGTAGGATTTTCCCCATAATGACAGTGAACTTGGTTAACGCCCTTTTGGTCTCATTGCGCAAAATAATTTGTATCAGTAAATTCCTGGACGTACCCGAACCTGTGAGTACTACGAAAACCTGTTTGACATTATAACCCCAGATTCGCCTGGTTTTGTGTTGTACTCTGGAACATTTCCTGCAGTCTGAACTTTGGACCATGCCGTGATCTTCTGTTCTTTCTGCATGTGCGCACCGTTGACCAACCATTTATACGCGCCGTCTTGGAAAACAACAGAGCTAATTTTAACGAGCGAAACAAGGCTTTGCTCGAATTTCCCTGGGACACAAGTCTAAACATCTTTGATTCTTTTGACGATGCAGTCCCTTACTGGTCCGACCTTCTCCTAAATACTTGAAAAGAATTTATTCCATTCTGTTAAATCATCATTTGCCCTAAGGATAAAACCTGGATAAATCGCAACATGAAACGACAGATGCGGTAGCAAACCTGCGCATGGAATAAGTGCAAGAGACGTTCTTTCCTACCTCAACACCATACTTTTCTTACATTCAACAACATTGAAAGATTTTACTAGCTCTATAAAAGAAAGTGTAACGCAACGGTAAACGCCATAAGAAAGTCGATTCAGTCATAGTTTGCAAAATAACGTTTCGAGCTCGAGTCTAGTGACATCAATCCTAAAATGTGGTGGAGTCTCAGCATCCCTTTCATCGGAAATAAACTTCATCAATTCATTTCCCCAGCTAATTGACAAGGGACATTTTATTTCAGGCAGCAAAGAAAAAAGCAAAATATCTAATATATACTTTGCTCCCCAGTGTAAACTCTCACCACAGGATAACCCTTACGACTTCCTGTTATGTATATGGGACTCACGCCCGCTTGAATATACCTAAGGTGAATCATTTACATGTTGAGACCTAGCTAAGCTACTTGGCGTGACAATCTGGGTAATGCTTTACTAAAAAATGCAGCTGCTAGTATAAGACGTCCTCTTAACTAATTATTTAAAGCCGAAGGAAAGGCAGGTCACTTTTTACATCTAATACATTTATTTGTATCACTAATTTGATAATCCTACAAAACTCTTTTTTCACTATTTGCATTACCTTGGAAACTATGCAATGTCCGTTCGGTCTTCAAGAAGAAGAATAAACAGTGCAACGAGACTTGTCGGCCCATTTCCCTGCTCTTCGACATGTCAAATGTCTTCAAACGTTTCGTCTATGATGTCTTTTATAAGTACCTTATGATCTTACTGCTAAGAATACCGGATTTAAGATTTCAACATAAAGCAACTTGTTTTCACATAGTATAGGACTGGGATTGTGAAAAAAAGCACGAATGGATGGGTTTCCTTGCTACACCAAAGGCTGTCGGCCGAGTGTGGCGCGAAGGCCTCTTGTATAAGCTCAGACAGCCTGCGTTCACATAGCTTTTGTGAAATTTGTAGACAGTACTCTTTCAAATTCGCAGCCAGCATACGATCATTTGCGGTCAAACATCATCTTGGTTACCAACAGAAACTGGAGTATCACAGGGCTCCATAATTGGTCCTTTATTATTCCTTGAGCTCATGAATAACATAACCGACAACATAACCTGTCATATTAAATCAGTTGCTGACGACACTAGCATCTTGGAAATTGTATATAACACCTCAGTGTCCCCCGAAAGAGTCAATACTAACCTTGAAAGAATCCGTACTTGGATCAAACTTCGCTGAATCACGCTTGATACAGCTAGCAAGTATTATAAATTACCCTTTTTTTCAAAAATATCCACAAGGGGACCCCGAGGCACCTATCCGATCTCATACCTTGTGACATTTGAGGTACTACAAAACACAACCTGCCAAATGACCCACACATAAGGCGCATAAAATTCAAACCAGACGCTATGGAGTTTCCTTCCTCCGATCAAGCATTCAACATTGGAATAAACCTCTCCTCGTCATTTGGCAGTCCAAATCATTAGATACTGTAAACTGATTTAGTTCGCGGGTGTAAATTTAACGGTTTTTGTATTTTGATATTTCACTGCAGTTTTAATTTCAATGTTTTGGACATAATTGTCATTCAAACAATGTTACAATACTATTTCACTAGGTTTTTTTCACGGTTTTGTGCCATCAGCGAAATTAGCCAAAATAAGAATACAGCCAGATTAAGCAATTTAAAGTATATTTAAAACGAAATTAAAATGAAAACTGAAATCTATGGATTTTAAGTTAGATTATTTTTGTTATGGTGATTGTTTCGCATGCAATATTACATGGTCAGTTACGCCTCGGCACATAGCGTCTTCATGCTGACTTGTATCCAGTAAATATCACCCAATCACTTGACCCTACCTGCTTTTTCCCTTCCTACGATGTACACAATATTTTCTTACCTGTCCAAATTTTGCAGCTCTTACTCAGACTTTACTCTACACTGTGTATAACATTCTTCTAACAAAAATGAAGCCCAACCTCATAGTTCACTTAGCCAATGACATATGAATAACTTTCTTCAAAAAGGGCAACACTGACTTTAAAGATGGTATCAGCGAGCAGAAGTTTACAGCCGTTCATTGACAATTACACCATTAAAATAAGAAATTCTCAGTTCTGATTTTATTTTGGTACCTAACTAGTTGGGTACATATCTCTGAATGAATCATCATGTCATACGTGCTTTAATAGACCTGTTCATGCCGAGTTGTACCGAACTTTCCGGACCGTAATTTATTATGCATTCCAATGTTGGCCTGATTGTCCAATCAGCAAGTAGCAGAGTCGGGCCTACGCCGTCACATGTTTAGAACGGATGCCACGACAAACGTTAGTGATTACAGCATGGATTATGCTGAACAGTACAAATCTTTTCCCTAAAATGTCACATCAGTGGTTAAACGTGCATTTATAGTTTGCTGACGGTTTGATTTTTCGTTAAATCCAAGTACATGTACATCCTGTGTTTTACTTTCTTATCCTTCCACGTGTTATCCGACAAGCCTGGTCGAGCACAAAATGTGAACAAAGCAGGGCACGCTTTCCGAAGCGAACCGAATAAACCCGAGTCCTATCTACTAGTCTATTGTTTCACTCTTTAGGTCTATTTAGACCATACCAACTATAATTAAACTATTCAATAATGCATCACCTGTTTGTGTGTCATTAAGGTGAAGGAACTCTTATCCCAACTGTTCTTAACAGCAAATCAAATGAAATCGTTCAACAAAAGGTACTCCAGATGGGCATGGCCTTCAGTTTACTCACCGCCTAGTGCTGTCTGGTCCCCACCGGGTTAATAAGTAGCTAATGGCACATTTTCCGTCATCATTTGCAGTATTATTTTATTTGCATGTAAAATTCATTGTTTGTAATACTCTACTATACTTTTGCTTGTGGGTGGAAACGCAGGAAAGTAAAAGTGCAATGTCATCAGTAAACGTTTATGTTACCATTAAGCGTCCATTGGGGGTAAATATTGTCCTCAAACATCCCATTTGCCACAAATTTCCAGCCTTACCCGATGCCTATCTCCTGTACAGTGTACGGCTAAGACACCAAAAACAATTCTCACTTTCGGATGACAAATTATGTATGTGTGATAATGTTTGTATGTATGTATGTATGTGTATGTATATATATATATATATATATATATATATATCCATGTATGTATATATATATAAGTCATTTCAAAATAAATTGTCCATTCCATTTGTACAATTTTGCCCCATCACCATATCTCCAGTTCTACTCGTGGTAGAAGCACCAAATTTTCAGTGTGTGGAGACGGGTTTTAGTGGTAAATTGGCACAATTTCAGTAATAATACTTTACTCATAATTGAGTTATGACATCATGAATATTAATAAATTCTTAGGATTTAGGCAATTTTTCCTGGGATTTGGGCCAATATCCTGGGAATTTAGGCAATTTCCTGGGAATTTAAGCGAGTTCCTGGGAACATTATGCCAGTCCTGGGAATTTTACAGAAGTCCCAGGAAGATGGTGGCATGTTCCTGGTAATACAATGGCAAGTTTTTGGGAACCTTACTAAAATCTTTGGAATATACACTCAAGTCCCAGGAACATAGAAGTCAGTTCCTAGGAACTCTATTCAAGTCGCAGGAAATATGAGGGAATTGCTGATACATGTTACATTAGGAATGATTGCGGAAATAGTCTAGTGTAAAAGTCAAAATATATATCAAACACAAAATACTGCATGGTACTCTGGGTTAAAAAATGAGGAAAAAGGAAAAAAACACTACCAAACAAAAACATATCCATTTGAGACAAAATAACCTTAACTGCATGCATATGGAAAAATAATGCTAATTTCAAAGCCTGTAGGGATAAAAAAATCATATGTAATAAATCTGTATGCCAAATCTATGTTTATAACGATTATGACGCATTTCAATAGCAACATCCTAAAATGGTATGACCTTCAAGTAGGCCTTGAGATACAAAATTGAAATTACATCAACGACACAAATCTTTGACACAGAATAATTTTATATCTGTTAAATTGCGTCTGTACTTCAAATTCATGACTGCTTGCTACGGCACCTAATGACTTTGAAAAATGATCAAGGGCATTAGTAATATGTGGGTTCAACTAAAGTATGTATATCTCCTTAATATATTTCTCATCAAATACCACCGGCGGCACCCCCCAGTGGCTCACATGCCATTGCCTTTTTACTATACAATTAGTATGCCTGTAATGTTAAATCCACATATCTCCAAATAAATAAACAGGGAACATCACTAGACACTCAATGCAACGCACAATAGCTCCCGTGCACTTGATAGACTAGGTCAGTCAACCACGATATACAAGCCTTTAAGTTCACCAACTCTGAAAAATTCTGCTTGTCAAACCCTCCAATATACGTGTATAGTCACACTGGTTTCACTATGATTTTTTCTAAGTAATTGAGCTCCATACGTACTCATACATGTATCTAGCTGTTAAGCTAAAAACATTATAAGGGAAGAGTACGCTACACTCTACTACTGGGTTTCCCATAGGCCTATTTTGTAATGTTACACAGAATCATATCTTTAAAATGTTTCAAAGGCCCTCATTGAGTAAGTAAACGATTCAAACATTAACTTCAGTGGGACACTATATTCAGTGGCATGTTTTGTGTGGTGTTTACTTGTAACTGAGTAGCATAGTGTCACTTAGTGAAAGACAACTGCTCTAACTGCAGACTTTTGCAGGGGAAAGGGAAAACCAAATTTGAACAGGCAAAACTTGACCCCTTTCTGCCCTGTCAGACAGGTAAGAAAAAATAATGTCTACCCCTGTTATAGTCAAAGTGACATATATATATATATATATATATATATATATATATATATATATATATATATATATATATATATATATATATATATATATATATATATCTGTGTGTGTGTGTGTGTTAAAAATTCTAAATCATCATTATTTTGTTCGAAGTGACACCATGAATGCTGCATGAGTATCCTGTCAAAATGACTGTATACATGCAGCTATGTTTTATTTATCTTACAGTTTGCTTGCCTCCTGAAGCTTGCCTGCATATAGTCATAATTAGCTCAATGGATATCAGGCGATTTTTTATCTGGCTGGTGGCCTGTGAGGGCATGAGGGTCCCAGTCCACCAGTCAAAGGCCTTGGGTCTCCTAAGCAGGCAACAGCATAGCAAAGGGCATTATTATAATCAGGCAAAGTGTGATGAACGCTTTTTAAGGAACATGCTATTGAAAAATGATCATGGACCTCCCTTCATACCATATATTAATAAGCCAAAATTAACCACATTTTATAGCATGGACCTGTTGTTGTTAATGGGTTCATGTGTACATTCACTCATCTATCACTGGATAATATGCTTACAGGCCAGCAGCCACAAAAATAACCTCAGAGTCAGCTAATCAGGCACCCATAAAAAATCTTGCCTGGTGAATAATATTACAGTACATAGTACCTGTTTAGCACCACCCCTTCTGCCAGCCTAAAGAGGTCACATACAACAGGTGGTCTTAAATTGCAGATAAATTTACAAACAAGTTAGACTGTTGTGCATTCAGAAATGTGGTTACAAGTCAGGCAAACTTTGACCCATAAATATCGATATCAGTCAGTATCTATTTGACATAAAATTATAATTACTTTTGCATCTTAATCTTGACATATTGACCAAAAAAAAAAAAAAAAAAAAAAAAAAAAAAACCCGATCCTGTATGGTGGCACAAAAGTGCCAACTAAATTTTTTCTCTCTCTCTCCATAAAAATGCGAAGGCGAAAACAAGAAAATAAGAAAACAGAACAGTGAAAACAAGAAAACACGAATGTGAAAACACTAAAATATTAAACACGAAGGCGAAAATGCGAAAACACAACCGCAAAAACACGACTATGGTGGCACAAAAGTGCCAAATAAAACTTTTTTTCTTTCTCCATACAAATACGAAGGCGAAAATAAAAAAATAAGAAAATAGAACAGCGAAAACGAGAAAACACGAATGCGAAAACACTAAAATAAAAAACGCGAAAGCGAAAATGCGAAAACACTAAAATAAAAAACGCGAAGGCGAAAATGCGAAAACACTAAAAGCACTTTTGTGCCACCATACTAAAATAAAAAAAAAACGTGAAGGCGAAAATGCGAAAACACAACCGCGAAAATACGACAGAAATTATGTCGTGTTTTCGCACTCGCATTTTCGTGTAATCGCATTAGCATTTTCTTGTTTTCTTATTTTCGCAATATCGTGCTTTCGCTTGTTTCACTTTTGTACACACCTTCTCAAATGTTAGGTAACGGAATTAATGTACTGCATACTTTAACTTTTATGGTTTATACTTGTATTTTACAAATGAATTCAAAGGAAATGTGTGGACGCACCATGAAATAACCCCGCTTGATTGGTGCCCCTGTTGTAACGGGGTAGTTTTCCAAATTCATTGTTCTTGTTGTTATTATTATATCTCGTTGTTGTTATTGTTGTTGTTGTTGTTATTATTATTATCTTTATTACTATTATTATTATTACTATATCTTGCTAGTACTAAACAGAACTGCTTAGCGGACGGTCATGATACCAAGATGGAGCGAACAGGTAAAACTGGTATTCGAAAGCACATTTTAATACATGTTTCATTAATGATAATATTTACGGTAAATATTAGACTTTGATCCTTGAACTAAAGTCTGTACACAAGCCAACAAACAAACAAACTTATAGCTAGTCATGTATGAGGAAATTGATGCTGATTCATGGAAATCTGGTGTCAAAATTATCAGCGCCAAGGACCAAGAGGACAAGTCGTTCATAGGTAGTGTTCGTGTGGAAAAATAATCTTTTGTTGAAAAAATCGGTCTTTAGTACAGTCTTTTGACATAAAAGTCATCATATTTACCGCAATATGTCATGTCATATGAAAAAAAAATGGATTCAGTATTTGTTGTTGGAACAAGGTGTGCATGATGCACCGAAACGTGTCCGCGAATTTCACTGGCATCAGTCCCATAACTCCGGTTCGGTGGTTGATCACTTAAAAATATTGCCATTCAATAGTTTTTATTGTAGTAAATAATTGAGCTCTTTGTGGCATTTTTTTATTTTCTACACGAAAAAGTCCACCAAGCATGTTTTTAGCTACATTTCTGCATGTGATTAAAGTGCATGTTCTTATATGCATCTATCATCGGGCAGAATATTATATCAATTATTGGTATCATATCAACGAAGTTTGTACACATTTATGATTTTTTTTATGTTTAAGGAATTTAAGGAACGAAATTAAACACAATTCAGGTGGCTGTGCATGATGAAACTTGCGTCCATATTGGACATCGCTTTTTAAATTCTACTGATACAGCAGTTAACTTAACAGCTGATTATTTTTATCTGATTTTCCTTTATCGGAATTTTTTGGGTTGAAACCCTTGCAGGAGATCACAATATTAAAAGATATGTTACTTCAAACAATATACATGGAGGTCTACACGGAAACCCACCCACATGCAAACGACAAACTACTGCTTGAACCGTGTGTGCTGCCCAGAATGTTGTCAGAAAAAGTACAATACATCATAGAAAATTGCGAAATCACGTTTGTCTCAACAGGTCCATGTAAATTTCTACTATAGAGCTGTGACGCATATCTTTGCTTTTTCGTGGTCTGTCTGCAAAATGGCTCTGCAAACTGCTTTTTGTTTGGTCGATCGGTCATGTTTTTTGTGTGTGAGCGATCTGTCGCGTTACCGCTGCACCCCAGTCACGAAGTTTCCGTTTTGAGTCGCGACCAGTGTATTGCAGATCTTCATTTGTAAAGCAACACCGGTCACATATCTCCACAGAATAAAATTATATATTAGGCCCTATTATATGAATGGCAAAACCCGGGAAAAGCATGACAGTGTGTATGGGCCCCTTTACCACAAAAAGGCCAAAATTTGCAGAAGAACCAGTGAAATAGGCTTGGTATATAATTACACTTTCCTGACAACCTTAAACACCGGCACCCAAGCCAAAGTCACGAAGACTGAGCTCTGCCCTAATTGTCCCATGCCTTTTCCAATTCCGTTTTGAGGGAATTGGAATTTTTCTTGCCTGCAAATCAGACTTACTTTGTGTTGTTGTTAAATGGCGATTGAAGTTCGTGTCGCACTGTCAGATCAATTATGTAGGCAAATACAGTTCGTCTTGACTGGCAAGAAACAATTGCCCATGCGTCCAAACTGTAACATCATAAGTAATAATAATAATTATCTGTGTATGTATTTTGATCCCTGCCCAGCTAAAGGGTAATATGACATATTTCATTTATCTTGAGCTGACATTGTTCTCTGTATGTATTATCTGTATATATTTTGATGTCTCCTCAGGAATGGGGGTTAATAAATATTATTATTATTATTATTATTATTATTATTATTATTATTATTATTATTATTATTATTATTATTATTATTATTATTATTATTATTATTAGATATACAATGGTCCCCAGGTCGATTATAATGATACCGACCGACCGCGAAGCGGGAGGTTCGGTATCATTATAATCGGCCGAGGGACCATTGTATATCTGTTTTAGTCCATTGTTCAACAATACAGAGTTTGCATTTTCAAACAGCCCTAAAAGTTCTTCACCAAGGTCAAAGTATAAAAACAAAATATCCATCAATGAATGACAAAGACAGCCTCAAAGGGGCACCACCCACGGTCAAAGTAGAAAAACAAAATATCCACCAATGAATGACAAAGACAGCCTTAAAGGGGCACCACCCACGGTCAAAGTAGAAAAACAAAATATCCACCAATGAATGACAAAGACAGCCTTAAAGGGGCACCACCCACGGTCAAAGTAGAAAAACAAAATATCCACCAATGAATGACAAAGACAGCCTTAAAGGGGCACCACCCACGGTCAAAGTAGAAAACCAAAATTTCCACCAATGAATGACAAAGTGAGCCTTAAAGGGGCACCACCCACGGTCAAAGTAGAAAAACAAAATATCCACCAATGAATGACAAAGACAGCCTTAAAAGGGCACCACCCACGGTCAAAGTAGAAAAACAAAATTTCCACCAATGAATGACATATGTTTTCGGATTAAAAGGTCACACACTGGCGCATGCTTCTGTTCCCTGAAATATGAGAAGTTGGCTTGAAGCTTGCAGACAGTGGTCAATATGGCCAAATTACATACAGATCATGATGATAATGATACTGATACTGATAATGATACTGCTGCTGCTGCTGTTGCTGCTGCTGATGATGTCGATATACAATTGAGTCAAAATCTGTGCATACACTGAGGACATGAAACAGACTCCTGTGGATCTTGGTATATCTGTGCACCAGTTAG
>CAXHWN010001178.1:63200-84200 GCA_964020975.1 Hermodice carunculata
CTTGGTTTGAGGCCTTGTCTGGTTCTATGGCGGAGGAAACATTGTACGGTATTGTGGGAAAATGTTAAACGGAAGTGAAACAAGAAAAAGCACGATATTGCGAAAATAAGAAAACGAGAAAACGCTAATGCGAAAACACGATAATGCGAGTGCGAAAACACGACATAATTTCTGTCGTATTTTCGCGGTTGTGTTTTCGCATTTTCGCCTTCGCGTTTTGAATTTTAGTGTTTTCGCCTTCGTGTTTTCTTGTTTTCGCCCAAGGTAAAAAATGCGAAAACAAGAAAACGAGAAAACGCGAATACGAAAACACGAAAACGCGAGTGCGAAAACACGACATATTTTCTGTCGTGTTGTCGCGGTTGTGTTTTCGCATTTTCGCCTTCGTGTTTTCTTGTTTTCGCAATTTCGCCTTCGTGTTTTCTTGTTTTCGCATCTTCGCCTTCGTGTTTTCTCGTTTTCGCCGTCGCATTTTTATGGAGAGAGAAAAATATTTTATTTGGCACTTTTGTGCCACCATACGACAGAAATTATGTCGTGTTTTCGCACTCGCATTTTCGTGTAATCGCATTAGCATTTTCTTGTTTTCCTATTTTCGCAATATCGTGCTTTCGCTTGTTTCACTTTTGTACACACCTTCTCAAATGTTAGGTAACGGAATTAATGTACTGCATACTTTAACTTTTATGGTTTATACTTGTATTTTACAAATGAATTCAAAGGAAATGTGTGGACGCACCATGAAATAACCCCGCTTGATTGGTGCCCCTGTTGTAACGGGGTAGTTTTCCAAATTCATTGTTCTTGTTGTTATTATTATATCTCGTTGTTGTTATTGTTGTTGTTGTTGTTATTATTATTATCTTTATTACTATTATTATTATTACTATATCTTGCTAGTACTAAACAGAACTGCTTAGCGGACGGTCATGATACCAAGATGGAGCGAACAGGTAAAACTGGTATTCGAAAGCACATTTTAATACATGTTTCATTAATGATAATATTTACGGTAAATATTAGACTTTGATCCTTGAGCTAAAGTCTGTACACAAGCCAACAAACAAACAAACTTATAGCTAGTCATGTATGAGGAAATTGATGCTGATTCATGGAAATCTGGTGTCAAAATTATCAGCGCCAAGGACCAAGAGGACAAGTCGTTCATAGGTAGTGTTCGTGTGGAAAAATAATCTTTTGTTGAAAAAATCGGTCTTTAGTACAGTCTTTTGACATAAAAGTCATCATATTTACCGCAATATGTCATGTCATATGAAAAAAAATGGATTCAGTATTTGTTGTTGGAACAAGGTGTGCATGATGCACCGAAACGTGTCCGCGAATTTCACTGGCATCAGTCCCATAACTCCGGTTCGGTGGTTGATCACTTAAAAATATTGCCATTCAATAGTTTTTATTGTAGTAAATAATTGAGCTCTTTGTGGCATTTTTTTATTTTCTACACGAAAAAGTCCACCAAGCATGTTTTTAGCTACATTTCTGCATGTGATTAAAGTGCATGTTCTTATATGCATCTATCATCGGGCAGAATATTATATCAATTATTGGTATCATATCAACGAAGTTTGTACACATTTATGATTTTTTTTATGTTTAAGGAATTTAAGGAACGAAATTAAGCACAATTCAGGTGGCTGTGCATGATGAAACTTGCGTCCATATTGGACATCGCTTTTTAAATTCTACTGATACAGCAGTTAACTTAACAGCTGATTATTTTTATCTGATTTTCCTTTATCGGAATTTTTTGGGTTGAAACCCTTGCAGGAGATCACAATATTAAAAGATATGTCACTTCAAACAATATACATGGAGGTCTACACGGAAACCCACCCACATGCAAACAACAAACTACTGCTTGCACCGTGTGTGCTGCCCAGAATGTTGTCAGAAAAAGTACAATACATCATAGAAAATTGCGAGATCACGTTTGCCTCAACAGGTCCATGTAAATTTCTACTATAGAGCTGTGACGCATATCTTTGCTTTCTCGTGGTCTGTCTGCAAAATGGCTCTGCAAACTGCTTTTTGTTTGGTCGATCGGTCATGTTTTTTGTGTGTGAGCGATCTGTCGCGTTACCGCTGCACCCCAGTCACGAAGTTTCCGTTTTGTGTCGCGACCAGTGTATTGCAGATCTTCATTTGTAAAGCAACACCGGTCACATATCTCCACAGAATAAAATTATATATTAGGCCCTATTATATGAATGGCAAAACCCGGGAAAAGCATGACAGTGTGTATGGGCCCCTTTACCACAAAAAGGCCAAAATTTGCAGAAGAACCAGTGAAATAGGCTTGGTATATAATTACACTTTCCTGACAACCTTAAACACCGGCACCCAAGCCAAAGTCACGAAGACTGAGCTCTGCCCTAATTGTCCCATGCCTTTTCCAATTCCGTTTTGAGGGAATTGGAATTTTTCTTGCCTGCAAAACAGACTTACTTTGTGTTGTTGTTAAATGGCGATTGAAGTTCGTGTCGCACTGTCAGATCAATTATGTAGGCAAATACAGTTCGTCTTGACTGGCAAAAAACAATTGCCCATGCGTCCAAACTGTAACATCATAAGTAATGATAATAATTATCTGTATGTATTTTGATCCCTACCCAGCTAAAGGGTAATATGACATATTTCATTTATCTTGAGCTGACATTGTTCTCTGTATGTATTATCTGTATATATTTTGATGTCTCCTCAGGAATGGGGGTTAATAAATATTATTATTATTATTATTATTATTATTATTATTATTATTATTATTATTATTATTATTAGATATACAATGGTCCCCAGGTCGATTATAATGATACCGACCGACCGCGAAGCGGGAGGTTCGGTATCATTATAATCGGCCGAGGGACCATTGTATATCTGTTTTAGTCCATTGTTCAACAATACAGAGTTTGCATTTTCAAACAGCCGTAAAAGTTCTTCACCAAGGTCAAAGTAGAAAAACAAAATATCCATCAATGAATGACAAAGACAGCCTCAAAGGGGCACCACCCACGGTCAAAGTAGAAAAACAAAATATCCACCAATGAATGACAAAGACAGCCTTAAAGGGGCACCACCCACGGTCAAAGTAGAAAAACTAAATATCCACCAATGAATGACAAAGACAGCCTTAAAGGGGCACCACCCACGGTCAAAGTAGAAAAACAAAATATCCACCAATGAATGACAAAGACAGCCTTAAAGGGGCACCACCCACGGTCAAAGTAGAAAAACAAAATTTCCACCAATGAATGACATATGTTTTCGGATTAAAAGGTCACACACTGGCGCATGCTTCTGTTCCCTGAAATATGAGAAGTTGGCTTGAAGCTTGCAGACAGTGGTCAATATGGCCAAATTACATACAGATCATGATGATAATGATACTGATACTGATAATGATACTGCTGCTGCTGCTGTTGCTGCTGCTGATGATGTCGATATACAATTGAGTCAAAATCTGTGCATACACTGAGGACATGGAACAGACTGCTGTGGATCTTGGTATATCTGTGCACCAGTTAGCAAAGGCATTGGAAATGTATGCATACTGGACATGCAGAACCCCGATAGCCCCTTTATCATCCAGTACTGGAATTTCTCTAAGGGTATGTGTGGGACTCATTTATGTCATTTATTTTTGTATTCCTTGTTTTCTTTTCTTTTTTGACATATAAACTATTGAAGTATGGAAATCAACAATGCTCACTGAGCTATGACACCGTGGCAATATTTAATTTGTAAAATAAAACAGTTCAGTGAAGGAAAGCTATGCCATCAATATGTTGTTTTTTTTTTTTTTTTTTTTTTTTTTTGGTCCTTTCATGTTTTTAATTGAATTCCGTGCTTCTTGTTTTATTTTGCATGTTATGGAACACAAATTATATTCGACAGGCTTCATGTTAAAAGTTTGGGGCGGTTTTCTACAGACACAACTTGTAATATCCTTTGTCACAGTGTTGTAACGGAATGGTTAACATGTCTTTTCTGTTCAACAAAATGCAGCGATATATTTTAGTCAGTCTCAGTGATTTGATTTTATTTGAATTTATTTGGAAAACCAACATGCACTTTGTAAATTACACAGATGAAACATATAGAAAATATAATACAGCAAACACTAAATGCATCATACCAGACACTGCTGATCAGTGTCGTTCTGTCATTTTGTTAAACGCAGTGACATGAGTTTATTTCATGTAATATATACGAGTTCAAAGGAATGTAAATCACACAATTTCCACATTATTAAAATTGATGACTTTATTTCATGTAATACATGTCTTCAATGATAATTGACGGATATTTATTAAAGTTAACTTTAAAGGCTGCACGGAGGTAACGAATTTGTAAAAGAGATGTATGTGGCTACAGGACTATGCGATACATGTTAAAAAATATGACACAGATATGGTTTGAATAAAATATTTTCATGTTGATTGATTGCATCATTGTTCCTTTTTTAATCTTATGGGATGGTTGTTTGTTCTCAAGCGGTAGATATCAGCTATTGTTTCTATTGTAAAGCAAGGCGGTAGGATGTATACCAACCCCTTGGAAACAAAGGAACTATGAACTAACCTCGGTCATGGTGTACTATTAGTCTCCTTGTCTGATCTAGGAAACGAATCGAGTTGGTTATTCATATGTGACAATGCACAATATTATCACCGATACAACGTTGAAAATAATGGATTCTCAACACATATAAGGCGTTGTGTGTGTGTGTGTGATTTGTTCACTTTATACAATTCTAGTATATGCTGGGATTGATGTTTGTTTATCACTAACATGACTCCTGTCTTAGTTGTCACCTCGTCATGATCATGATCTATGAAGACCGCCCATCTGGCATAGTGCATGCAGCATGGAACGTGCATACACAACGACATCATTCTCTCTTTCTCTACGTCTGTTTTTTGATATATGGTTTACTTCTCTAAAGGGGGCGGGGGATGAAAAGAGGATTTAAAAAGTGGTCGGAGGCTAATTAAAATTCTTCTCCTTGTTTACGTAGAAAGTAACAAACATGTCTGACTGTACGTGGAATAACATGAGAAATGGCAATATACATATCTTTGAACAAATAAAAGAGAGCTGCGACTGCCATATACATGAATATATACAGAGACCAATGTACTCTCTCTCTCTCTCTCTCTCTCTCTCTCTCTCTCTCTCTCTCTCTCTCTCTCTCTCTCTCTCTCTCTCTCTCTCTCTCTCTCTCTCTCTCTCTCTCCAGCAATCTTACAACTTATTTTCACAAAATACAACATGCCAAAATCAAATAAACAAAGCAAGACATATTGCCGTCAGCATCGAGCTAAGCAGCAATTAACTTGTCATTTTCAGAGAAAGATTTGAGAGGGATGGAGAGAATGGCATTCAACTCAAGGTACAACTTGTCTGGAATAGCAATAGTAAATTTAATAAGAATAAAGGGAAAAATCAAACTCGAGCGCCCCCCCCCCCCCCCATGTACTGTATGCTTGGTCGTCAACTTCTGTTTGTTTGTTTTTTTTCATGCACATTGCTATCCGCTTGCTTAGTTTTCCGTTTTCTTCCCTGATCATGTTTTTTTTTTTTCTTTTTTTTTGCCGGTTTGATGACAAGCAGTCATTAACAAAGATATGTTGCTGTTTTATCCAAGATGTGTAGAAATGAGTCCGCAACTACTGTCCGTCGAACACTCCTTTTACTAACGTAAGCTGTCATACTGCAAACACACCTTGTTCAAACAGCGCCATTTGCAAACAATGTTGCTAGCACAGGCGCTCGTAACGTTCTGTCGGTCAAGCTGTTGTGCTAATATACGCGGGGGCTGGGGGTGGGTGGGTGAGTTAATAGGGTGGACCTGGAACATCTATTCGTTCAATGACCCACATAGGGCCATATCTGCAATAAAATATTGTGTATTCATCTGTGCAGTCAATTATTTGTGCTAATAAGATGGTGGCACATGGGCCTAAAAACCACACCGCCGTTGCATGGAGCTCCTGCATAAAAAGGTTTGAAACGAACCTCAGACCTGGACCACCATCCCGCTTCACGTTTGGCATGGTTTCTCCATTTTTGTAAACACCAATAAGCTGTAACTCACCAGTTTATTCCAAAAGTATTTTCTACAGGTATATCACACAGATAATCCATTGAAATCAATATATATTCACAGCAACACGCCTATAATTATCGCAAATATCCCACAAAATCCATTTCGGGCAAAAAGTCCGACATTTCAGCGCAAAATTCAAACGGGTATCCCATCCTGAATCGAGTTCGTTCCGTGATATTAGCCGTTAACAACTGTTGAAGTCACTTGTCCACCCTCTTCCCCCCCCCCCCCCCCCCCCGCGTATATTAGCACGAATGACTGAACGTTACGGGCGCCTGTGGTTGCTAGTGTCCAGGTGATAGAACCTTCGGCTCACGTGGCTGATCCGCTTTCGAGTCCCCTTTGAAAGCTGTCGCCGTTGCGTGTGAAAGCACAGTGACAGGCTTGCATTTATGGCTGCCCGTGATGTCATTGGGGTAAATAGCTGCTTTTTAGGCCAATAGATATTGTATGTTGGAATCTATACATCATATTTGTCCATTGACAGGCCTTCGAAAAATTTGCAACCAAATGTGACCACGGTTGGAGAACAATATTGTCATTACGGCCAACAATGTGGGCGAAAAGGGCCTCAAATCTTTCAACTCCAATTTCTAAAAATGTTTTTTTTTTTTTGTTTATCAATAAATTTTGAAGACAGCGTTCATTTAGAGCTAATGGGTCGATCTGCTTTAAATAATGGTCTTACGAAAGATAAATATATTATCTAGGAACCTATTTTTAGCTCAGCTAATGATTCAGCTGAGCTTTTAGGAGGGTGAGTCATCCGTCGTCCATCTGTCGTCCGTCCGTCCGTCGCCCGTCCGTCCGTCGCCCGTCCGTCCGTCCGTCGTCGTCCGTTCACAATTCACATTTTCGACTTCTCCGAAACCGCCAGTCAGATCCACTTCAAACTTGGGTGGGGGGGGGGGGTGCCTTGGGTGAGTGTCTACCAGTTTGTTCAAATGGTCACGGTCCAGTGATTTTTGGAGTTTTAATGATTTTTTTTGTTTGTTCTTTTTTGGGGAGCAAATCTTAAAAAATCTTCTTCTCCGAAACCGCTCACCCAATTGCTTTGATATCACACAGAGACACTCCATGGGACTCCTGGTTCCTAATTTGTTCACCAGGTGGCGCTGCAATTTTTTTCTATTTTTTTCATGATTTTTTTTTTTTTTTTTTGTTATACCTATTTTCGACTTCTCCAGAACCGTCACTCAGATTAAGCTGAAACATGGTGGATATGTTCCTTGTAGAAGGGTCAAACAAATTTGTTCACTATGTGGGAATGCTGCAGAGACCTGATTTTTAACAATTTTTCAATTCGGGTACTTATTGGTCAATGCAGCTTTCCTATTGATTACTATGGAAGTCAATGGACATTCTAATGCTAATTCACATATTTAACTTTTCCTCCAAAACCATCATCCAGATTAACTTCAAACTTGGTGGCAATGTACCTTGGGTAGCTTTCTACCAGGTTTGTTCAAATGGTGATGCTCCAGTGATTTTTGGATTTTTAATGAATTTTTGTGTTCCTTTATATGGACAAATGTTAAAAAATCTTCTCCGAAACCGCCTACCCAATTGCTTTGATATCACACAGGAAGATGCCTAGGGACTCCTAGTTCTTAATTTGTTCAACAGGTGGCGCTGCAATTGTTTTCTTTTGTGTGTGTGTGTGTGTGTGTGTGTGTGTGTGTGTGTGTGTGTGTGTGTGTGGTTGTGTGTGTGGTATAGCGATTCTCGACTTCTTCGCCAGAACCGTCAATCAGATTAAGCTTCTACGTGGTGGATATTTTCCTTGAGGAAGGGTGAAACAATGTCGTTCACAATGTGGGAATTCTGCGGATTCCTGATGTTTAACGATTTTTTCAATTCGGCTCCTTTTCGGTAAATGCACCTTTCCTATTGATTAACATGCAAGTCGACGGGCATTCCTATGCTAATTTACATTTTCGACTTCTTCTTCAAAACCGTCATCCAGATTTACTTCAAGCTTGATGGGGATATACCTTGAATGGGTATCTACTAAGATTGTTCCAATGGTCATGTTCCAATGAATTTTGGATTTTTTTCATGATTTTCTTGCTCAAAAATATTTACAAAAGTTTTAATAGGAACGTTTAACGTGGGAATTTCTTGTGATGGTTATAACTTGAATAATTGTAGATTTACTTCAAACTTAGTGGGCATGTGCATTGGGTGGATCTCTACCAAGTTTGTTCAAATGGTCACGCTCTATTGATTTTTGAATTTTTTAATGAATTTTTTTGTTCTTTTTCAGGGCTAACCTTAAAAACTCTTCTCCTCTGAAACCGCTCGTCCAATTGCTTTGATATCGCACATAGACACTCCCAGGGACACCTGGTTCCCAATTTGGTCACCAGGTGGCGCTGCATTTTTTTTTCTATTTTTATAAATAATTTTTTGTATGGTTTTGCTATTTTTCACTCAGATTAAGCTGAAACGTGATGGACATGTTTTTGTGGAAGGGTCAAACAAAGTTGTTTACTAGGTGGCACTGCTTTGGATTCCTGATTTTTAAGGAGATAATTCGGGTACTTCTCGGTCAATGTTGCTTTGCTATTGATTACTAGGTAAGTCAATGGGCATTCTAATGCTAATTCACAGGATAACTGACACGAAATTTACTGTTTACTTGATAACTTGAGATCTGTTTTGAGTTAGTACCGTGAGGCTGCACATGTTAATGTTTCTGGATGAAGGTCATGCTTAGACAGTACATGAATGACTTTGACCTCGTTTCTGAGGTCACAGTGCAAGATACATGAATTTTACTCTTCATTATAACTTGGAAACTACTTGAACCTTGATGTTGCACATGTAAGTGTTCTTCTATAAAGTTCAGACTTACTCAGAACATGGGTGACTTTGATCCTTTCCCAAGTTCATAGAGCTGCAAGTGTGATGAATGTCAAAGTCAGCTGAGCATGGGCTATTCACACAGCCCTCTTGTTTTTGTTTTTCCGTCAGATGTTCCCTTCCGAGAATTTTGTAGCTCATAAAATGAATTAATTGTTGATGTTTAAAATGGTGATCAAAGCATTCGATTATTTTGTAATTATATATTTCATTTGTAGTAAAATTCCTGCATATTGATGTATACGTTTATTTTACATACGTAAAACACTTTTCTATCGATTATTTTTTAAGAAATGCAAACAAAATGTGCAATATGATACCCTCTAGTAAACTGGTTTATGAAATCTTTAAAAATAATCGTATCGATATGAAACTTGTTTCTAACAAATCTATGTATCTGTACAATAAATAAAATGTACGGTTTTGCGGGTGAAATGTGAAACATTGTTAATCTATGCAACATCAAAGTCGCTGGATTGTTGTGCGCGGCTCCGCCGCCTGAATCGCCAGCTGCTTGATGTATGCTATATGTTCAGATAGTGGTTCCTGTGACCCCAACCTCCTTCTGTCCAGCATTGCCAAATAGGAATTACTGGTGTGCTTGTCTTGAAATCTGTTTTCAATAGCCAGCACTAATATGTCATAAGACCGCATTGTTTCACTGGTCAGCTGGCTGGAAATATAACCCTCAAGTAGAAGTTGGAATCTGGTCTTAAACTACTTGTCAAGCAAAACAGTCTTTCGATTGCATGCCTCTGCTTATGACTGAAGATGTTTCATAAATCCATCGCATGATGTCTTATCATCATAAAAAATTCGACTTGGCAGGGGAATATCATATAGTTGCCTAGTACCATCCCCTTTTACCGAAGATATCGGAGGTGTATTGAAGTTTGGAGTAGGCAGTGATGTTTCTTGAGACTAGGTATCGCTCCTTAGTGAAAACTTGTAAGATGCTGTGAAAAAAATCCACATTTGGAGTATGTAGAGGCATTTCCTGAGATGATGGTGCACTGCATCTAGCTATAACCTCCAGAACTGTGATCTCTTGCAGGCAGAAATAAATGCTGGTTCAAATGGTTGGAATCTAGGATCTGAGCTGAATACTGCCTTTTATGTTCGTGATTCCCAACTGGTAGTGCATCGGTTAGTCTGGTCTCCATAGCCTTCACCTGTGCATCTACCGCTGTAAACATAGTATCATCCATTTTATTTCTAGAACTCTGTAGCCATTTTATCAGACTGATCTGCCCTTTCTTAAGCCTTAGCAGCAGCTGACTGTGCAACTTGCTACTATTGCCTCAATTGTGTAATTTCATCTTCTGCGTCCATTTCTGGAGTGACCCCATAATCTGCTCTGGCAGCCGAAGACTGTCTCTCTACAGCTTGGCAATCTTTGTCTTTCGTTGGACCCAGGTTAGTAATTGAAATGAAAGCAACAAATGTACACAAAAGCGCAATATGGTAGGTAGTTACATTGCCAGCGACAACAATGCTTCTTGTTAAACTTCAGTATATAAAGCTTCTTGGAGCACTATTATTTCCATAATATCGACCATCATCAGGTAACATGTATTTTGAAGCAGTACTTTATTCATTTCAATTATCATTGCAATAAATAATTCCAGGTTCACCAGCTCCACATGTGACATGTAAAAATGCCATCAGCTGCAGGCCGTGGGAGATCTACTGGATATCATTGAAAGTTCAGAGTCAGTGTGGTGAACACATTTATTGAGTCCGTTCAAGTGGGTAGTGTTCTTCTATGTTACACATTGTGTATCTATCAGTCCCACACATGACAAGACAGACAGCTGGCTGCTAAACACACTGATAGCTCCCCAGAAAGATACCCCCATAGTTTAAACTGTATTTTATATGTTGTGTAGCATGCCTCACGTCCAACTAGGTGAGCATGACACACCGCATCCTACCCTGGCATTCTGCATGTCTAGCTGCATGAGCAAGAAATGCATCATACTTTTATTTGGGGTTAATTTGACATGCAATCGATTGGCAAAAACCTTGATATAGTCTGCAATAATGTTGTATATTCGGTTGGACTTTCAGCTGAATAATTACACAATAACCATTAATTGCCAGGGACAACTTAAAGTATGTTTATATTCAATAAACAAGATGTCGTCCATAGGATGAAATAATGACAAAACCATCCAGCCAATAGCAATGTTGCCGTATTGAGGCTTTCAGAGCATCCATGGTAACTACCACGAAATGTGAATAGTATTAAATACCCTCAGTTGAATGCATTAGGTGCCATAAAATTGGTCGGAAAAGTGTTCGATATGGAAAAAAATTCTGCATCAAATATCGAAGAATTTTCTAGAAAATTGATTTCCTTTTTGTAAATGTTCAGCCTGTTACTTTTGCTCAGTTAATGTGGTGAAAAAATACGAGCCAACTTCCATGATATGTAATTGAAAAAGAACAAAGGAAAAAGCTACAGAAGGGTACAGATGGACCAGAAGTATTACTGAAAGGATACAAACGACAATGGATTTTAATATTTTGAATGTCTATCGTCGCTCTCAAATTTTGTCAAAAACATCTTATACATTTTGGGTTATGATGACAATAAATTATACTTGTGTATTATTTTTATTCATGTTATAAGTTGCAAATATTTATATAACTCTGTTTAACTCAACATGTATCTAAATTATAAAACATTGATGTCTTCATACAGAATAGTTTGGAATTCAATATTAATTTTGGCTGGAACAACGCAATTCGACCCCTATATTATATATATATTAGAGCCTGACCAAGTATACATTTTGAAACCGAACCGGGTACTCGGTACTCGGTACACATTACCGGTCCCGAACCGGGCACCGTTCGGGTTGGTATATGCAATTCAAACATGAAAACGTTCGACAGGTGTTAATAGCTGTTACCTTTTTGCACAGGGGCATTACTATTGTTAATGTAATTAAGGCAATGCAACCCTTGTCACAGACGTAATTGCAAAGTATCGTTTGTTGCATTGTTTTTTAGTGTATAAAGTACGAAAAGTGACCACATTGACCTTTTTATTTAACTTTATTGCCAACATTGATAGTGATAACCGAATTCGAACGTTTAGAGACGTTAAAAGCCGAACCTGAGCCGGGCTTCAATCCCGAAAGATATGTTCAAAAATCGTTGCAATTTAGTCTGAATGGCCCACTTTGTTACGTTTGAAAATTTAGTAAAGATAGTGCAATCATTTGCATTTTATTAAGATTTGGAAAGTGTTGGTGGTCGTTACAGCAGAATTTCAGAAATAGCAATGCTCTCCGAGACATCCTGGCACCACAAAAAGGTAGTATCACTGAAGTTTTGCACTTGATGTATGATTAGTGGCCTTGACCTTTTTCTACCATATTAAGACGTCATCTTAAAAAGGTTGTTTCTTTAATAATCGGAAAAATAATCAGCCGATTTGAAATGTGTTTGGTAGAAAGCTGAACTCTAGCCACCTATTTGCCATACGTGCACCTTTTTCGTAAAGTTTAAAGATCAAAGTCATGTGGTCGTTTGAAAAAGATGCATTTTTGAATCTCATAAAAGTTTGTACGAGCGAAATTTCAGATCTCGCTTGGGCCTGTTGGTTGTTATATCAGTATGAACACACTTCTGTATTGGAGTTACGCATATGCTTCTTGGTTAGCGACCTTGACCTATATTGTCAAGATCAGAAAATTTTTAAGCTCTACTTTTTTTACAATATTTTAAAAGTCATAACTCTGAGCTGCTTATTACCGTAACAATAATATTGCACTGGTAGAATAGTATTTTCGATTTGTTTGGCTCCTCAATAGATCAGTATTGACCATTTCCTTTTAATGAAATCTTTCTTTCTTGTAACATAGGCTTGTCTGAGTTAACTGTTGAAGTTTCCGCTTCTGGAAGAATGACTGATTCACGCGCTGCAATAATCGTGTTAACACAAAATCAATCAAAACAAAATCTGGCCTTCTTGTCAGTGTGGGGTTGTATCACGATATACTGGGCCGTTTGAAATTATACGCAGACATTCCATAGTCCAGCTTAAGCTGAGGCTGTCTTTGAATGAAAATATCTGTAAGCACTTCCAATACCATAAATTTGTATGTTTAATATTAACACTGTACATCTTCACTTGTGGCCAGTATTTATTTATTCGGTTTAGCCATTTCTTGCATTACAATGTACACACTGACAGTAAAAAATGGTTAAGCCATATCTATATACTGAAATGAGCAAGTGCAACAATTTACCCCTTGTGCCCCTCGGTCCACAGACTGCACACACACGCGCGATTTGGTGGCTTGATTTGTTCTGTGTGTATTTTTCTGTTCTTTTCCTTTTTCTTCTTTTTGGAGAGGGACGGGTAAAGTCTCAAGAGATGTAACACACACACACACACACACACACACACACACTACAGAGTGGTCCCTGCTCTGTATGTGGCCACCTTTTGAAAACGGTTGGCCACATATAGCAGGTTCCATTACATATATGTAAGCTTTATTCTAAGACGAAAGTAGAGATACAGTGTACATTATGGCAGGTGATCTTAAATCGGTTCTCTCTCTCTCTCTATCTCTCTCTCTCTCTCTCTCTCTCTCTATCTATCTATATATATATATATATATATATATATAATAAGGATCGATTGAGTTTTGCAAATCACAATCATTCACAGAATGAATATCAATATATATTTTATAATTTGAAAACATGCTGAGTTTAGTAACGTTATAGTAAAGTTATATAAATATTTGCAGCTTATCACATGAATGGAAAAAAGGCAAAAGGCTACTGTCATCATAACTCATTATGTTTAAGATGTTTTTGACAAAATTTGAGAGCGACAATAGACATTTAAAATCTATTTTAATCCATTGTCATTCTTGTCCTGTCACTGATATTTCCAGTCCATGTGACAAGAATATTCCTCCTAGAATATCCCAAGACCGAGCAAAGATGAACAAATATGGAAAAGAATTGCTAAATTTACGTAAATCTGCAAACTTAATAATATGTAATGGTCGGTTTGGCCCAGATAAAGATATAGGAAAGTTCACTCGTTTTACCCCTCGTGGACGAAGAGTTTTTGACTACCTCATATCTAGTCGTTCATGTCTTAACTATATATCTTACTTTGAGATCGACCCGCTTAGAGTAATCTCTGATCACTGTCCCGTTGTTTTTAATTTGAAATTAGGACCTAAATGTAGGCCTTCAGTACAGAAATCTGAGGTCATACATTGTAGGTTCTCTTTTTATAAAAGGGATTTTACATATTTTTTTTTTTTTAGTATTACGAAGAATTGACTACCAGTGTCGCTTTTAAAAAGACTGGCGGATTTTCTCAGTATGTTTTCCCCTGAAAATACAGTGGAAGATGTCTGTGCTGGATTTTATATATTTCTGGGAAATGTTATTAAAACGCTTTCCAGGAACACAGTTTGCACTCCAAAACAAACTTAACGTCAAATTGCTAGCTTGACAGCGAATGCTTTAAAAGCTCAAGTACATAATTTCGTAAAATGTAATGACTTATCTGACAAAAATAACCACTCGAAATTTAACAATTACAAAAAGAAAATAAACAAATGGTGCAGAGAAAACGTAAGCAATAAATGTACAAAGTAAGGCTTAAGCTCGAAACCTTGCATTCCAACAACCCCAGCAACTATTAGCCTTTTTTAAAAAGGTTTATCAAACAAGAAAGTTAGCAATGACATAGATTTACAAAAAGGGTATCATTTGTTTCAGAGTCTACGTCCCCACCTGCTACATAGTACTTTGATTAACAATTTATGGTGGATATTAGAAATACTAATTTGGACGAGATACATGACGAATCAGATCTTCAAAAAATCTTAATAATACGAGAAATTCTTAATTCATTTGTAACTGAAAGTGAATTAAAAACACATCTAAGAAATCTTAATATCCATAAAGCACCAGGTAGAGATGGAATTGGTGCCTAATTTCTCTCCTGACTTGCCCACTTCTGCGTCTTTACAATTTCAACCTTAAATGTGATAATTCCCTGCTCAGTGGTCAGAAGGCATAATTAATCCGTTTCGCAATTCTGGTAACAAGGCAGACCCTGCTAATTTCTGGAAAAGTACTGTGCTCGTCACATTGGGAAAACATTTTGAATCTACACTTAATGGTGGACTGATATCGAAGAATAATATGTTTGAAGATCGTGATATGTTCCAAGGTGGTTTCTGTTAGAACAAAAGAACAAATGATGTGCTTTTATTCTGGTACGCCTCATTGAAAAGCAACAATTCCTTGGGAAACTTTTGTATGTATGCTTTGAAAATTTTTTGCAAAGCGTTAGATTGTGTTGACCGCAGTGCTCTGTTTGTATTAACTCCGACAAAGAGGTATATCTGGAAATTATTTAAATGTCTTGAGGAATATTTATAAATTGCTCACTTGGGGTACTCCAAAGAGGAATTATCTCCCCGAAACTGTTCAAAGAGTGCCTATCTGATATTAGAGACCACATAACAGACGAAGTAGGTATATTTTTAGATAAATTGCTGTGCTACTTATCTTTTGCTGATGATTTGGTGCGTGTCTCTGACACGGATGCTGGCCTTGAATACCAGGTAAACCTACTAAAGAACTACTGTAAAAATGGCGTTTTATAGTTAGTTTGACCAAAACAAGAATTATGGTGTTTAATAAACGTAAATGTACCCTGTGTATTTACTTCAGTGACCAGTTATTGAAAACTGTCTCACAATATAAATACTTGGACATTATCTTTGATTCAAACAAAACACAGGTCTTACAGTTAACACATACATATCTCGCTGAGCCGGCAAATCGAGCAATATTCTGCAGCAAAAAAATGTATTATGGATCAATGGGCAAGCCTACCTCATCATGCATGTTTAAATTATTTGACGCCCAAATTCTTCCTATTCTGGAATATGGTTGTGAAGTGTTGACCTCTGTGAGACCATGTGATGTGATTGAAAATACACTATCAAGTTTTCTGAAAAGATTGTTGGGTGTAAGACAGCAAATACCAACCCTAGGTGTTTACATGGATACAGATACATTCCCCTTATTCATCAGACAGCAGGTCAGATTAATTAAATATTGGTTGTATATCTTAACACTGCCATCTGAACAGGTATTTAAATCAGCATACAGTATGCTACTCGAGACGTATTATGCAGGACAAACAAATTGGTGTACAACGGTAGTGAAGATTCTTTCTTCGCCCAAGCTTACTTGTTTCTAGTGTACTGAACTAGTAGAAGAAGATTTTATCTTTATAGAAACGTTAAAAGAATAATTTTATAGGGATTATATCCAAAAGTTTTAACTTATGCTTCACTCCCTAGAAGCTGACAGAAAGCTGCACTTATATAAAGTTTCCAAAAGGAATTTCGCTGTATACAAAGTGTACCTAGCGTTACATACATTCAGTGCATTGCCAGACTTAGATTGAGCTCTCACAACCTTCAAAACAAAACTTGAACGCCGCGCCAAACCTCAAACCTAAATTTCCTATTGCCGCTTCTGTGTACGGTGTTATCTCGGAGTTGTGGATGATAGGCCTCACCATTTTATACAATGTCTAGTTTTGGGGATGAACGCAGTAATTTTTTTGAAGAAGCACAAAGCCTCTTGTCAAATTTCATGGAAATGGAGGTAATAGAGAAATTTTTTGCAATTATGTTATGTACAGATACTAATATCCAGGTTACCTTAAGCAAGTTTTTACACAGGTGTCTTCCAAAGCAGATCTGAATTAGAAATCTGTAATAAGAAGCAAAATGCTCAGTACAGTGTAACTCAGTATTATTCGTCCGTCTAGATGAAACCACATCTCTGTTTATTGTAGGTTGTTAGGATGTGTCGCAAGCTTGCAACGATTATGCTTATTCACAATCCAATTGAAATAATCGAAATATTATTTCTATGACCATCTTCAGATGTGCTTGAATGAAACTACCCTGAGATATCACTATTGCTGTGACATAAGGGTACAAAGCAAAGATGAAAAACATGTGCATTTTATACATAAGAAGCATTAGTCATGGGTGCTATATGGTACTCTAGTTTCCCAGAGTCATTTTATACATTTTATCTGCAGAATGCATTAGCCTTGGGTACCATAGGGTGCATTAGTTTCACCTAGTCATTATGTCTGGGTGCCAACCCAGACATTTTGTTTTTCCAAGAATTCTTTTCTTTCTTTCTTTCTTTCTTTCTTTCTTTCTTTCTTTCTTTCTTTCTTTCTTTCTTTCTTTCTTTCTTTTTTTCTTTCTCTCTCTCTCTTTCTCTCTCTCTCTCTCTCTCTCTCTCTCTCTCTCTCTCTCTCTCTCTCTCTCTCTTTCTTGCTTTCTTTCTTCTTTACGACCAGATTTATCTGGAGTTTTTCTCGGACCCTAAAATTCCGAAAACCACCAAACTTGCCATGGTAAATGACCTAGCAGTGAAAGTAGGCACCTGACTTGGAATAGTCATGATGATCAAAATTATGCAAATGAGGGGCAATTAGTATTTTAAAAGCTCCGTATCTTCTAAACTATTGGAGATAAATAAAATTGTTCTAACGTACACATATAGGTTTGAGATAACTGGCAAATCCAATTGCATACAAACAAAACTTGGGGAATTATAATGTATGCTAAATTCACCAAATTTCTCTCCAATCCACATGCAGGCCTTCAACTGCCTGCTGTATCACCTATTGCTTGACCTCTATGGTGCCAGGCAACCATTTCGCATTCATTATTCATTAGCTTGAACTTGTTTCACAGGCAGCGTTGTATCTAGGCATGCTAGGTGTATGCTTTGGAAGGTTTGGGTCTTGCAGAAAAAAAGGGGGTGGGAAGGGAGACTCCCAACAACTGTGGAATGATCTCTCAATAAAATACAGAAAATCTTTTTCTGTTCATGTAGGAACAGATTGACTCCATGCTGCCATAAGTATCAGGCAATCTATAGTTTCCACTAGTGTAGAATAGACCTGCCAATGCACCATGACTAAAACTGGTGCCCTAGCTGGCCTGTTTTTGCCTGAGGCAATGTCAGTATGCTGAACTAATCCGTCCCAAGGGAACACAGGCTCCAGACTTCTAGGTAGAACAAGCTTAAGTGAAATCTGTGAAAAATAGACTAAATACATAGCTGAGTCGGCCAGACCAGGGAGGGTAGAATTTATGTTATCTCAGTGGACACTCTCATGTCTTTGTTTTCTTGTAACCAGTTAGATGAAGCCTGTTTTACATAGCAAATACTAAGACAGTGTAGTTTTGTCTAGGTTCACTGGTACAAGTTCATGTAGTTTCTTGACAGCTTCTGTTATAATTTGTTTATGGAAAGGCTGACCATCTCAAGAGTGGGCATTTTTCTCTGGTCCCATGGGTGACTTTTATCTAGTCCCAAGGGTGCCCACTTTAGAGGTTTCACTGTGTTAGAAAACACTGGAGTTTTCTCTCTTTCTCTCTCCTCCTTCCTTCTTTCCTTCCTTCCTTCCTTCCTTCCTCCCTTCCTTTCTTTCTTTCTTTCTTTCTTTCTTTCTTTCTTTCTTTCCTCTTTACAACCGATTTGGTCTGGAGATTTTCAGAAGCACTATTTTTCCGAAAACCACCAAACTTGCTATGGTGACTGATGCTATGATGGACAGCATAAGTTAAGTAGAATTTCAAATTATGCTAATAAGGGGCTTTCAAAGTTTCAGAGTTGAACGCTCCAAAACTATTATACATAGACATGGCATTTCAACTTCAATGTATAGTTTTGTGGCATAGTTGCATCCAATTAATCATGAATCATGAACCAAAGTTGTAGGATTTTAATCTATCCAAATTATATAAAATGTAAATCTTGAATAGCTTCAAAACTATTATAGATACAGGTCCTACTTCAATTTATGGGTTGGTGGCAAAACCCCATCCAATGAACCATAAACAAAAGTTGTAGGCTTTTAATTTATGCAAATTAGGAAAATACGTAAAATTAAAATGTTGAATAGCTTCAAAACTAGTATACATAGTAGTAGTGTCATTCAAACTTCATTTTCTAAGTTGTGACATGGCCACAGCCAATGAACCAAGAACCAAAAGTGGAGCATTTCAAAATGGTCTCATTTTGAAGGCACCCAGACAGATTTGCTGTGAAGCAATTCTCTTTTCTACTTTTATATTGGTGCTCTATGAATTTCTCTAGCATTGAACACTGTTATATGAGGACTTTAAGAGATTTTATTGTACTCATAATAGACCTGTTCATACCAACTTGTATCGAAATTTTCCGGACCCTAATTAATTATGCATTCCATTGTCGGCCTGATTATTCAATCAGCAAGTGGCCGAGTCGGGCCCACGCCTTCGTATGTTCACAACGGATGCCACGGCTAACGCTAGTGATTACAGGATGTATTGAGCTGAACAGTGAAAATCTTTTACCTAAAGTGTCACAGTAGTGGTGAACGTGCATTTTTATTTTGCTGACGGTTTGGTTTTTTATTATACCAAAGCACTTCCTGTGTTTTACTTCCTGATCCTTCCACGAGTAATCCGGCCAGCGTGGTCGAGCACAAAATGTAAACTAGAACAGAATATTTGTTCCGCAGCAAATCTTTCTTGGTGCCTTCAGAATGAAAACAGTTTGTCAATTTTCAACAGAATCTAAATTTTGTGTATTGGCCTAATTTGTATAAATTAAAATGTTACAACTTTGGTTTTAGGTATATTGGATGTGGCTATGCCACAAACTTATAAACTGAAGTTTGATGGCACCACTATCTACAGCAGTTATGAAGCTATTCAAGATTTTAACTTTGGTTCATGGGTCATAGGATGCACCTTTTGTCCCAAATTGAAGTTGCAGTGGTAACTTTATGTATAATAGTTTTGAAGTTATTGAAGATTTAGATTTCGTGTGTTAGCCTGATTCGCATAAATCGAAATCCTATAACTTTGGTTCATAGTTCATGGGATGCATTTATGTCACAAACATGCAGAGTGAAGTTGAATTGGCACAGCTATGACAGTTTTTGAAGCTAAACAAGATTTAAATTTTGTGTATTCAGCTAATTTGCAAAAAATATAATTCTTGAACTTTGGCTCGTGGTTAATTAGATGCTGTTATGTCCCAAATGAGTTTGGAGAGCACCTCTATGCATAAAAGTTTTGAAGTTGTTTAAGATTTAAATTTTGTGTATTCAATTGATTTGCATAAATTAAAATGTTACAGTTTTGTTTTAGTGGGCACGTCTTTGTTACAAACCTTTAAATTAAAGTTAGGATGGCACCTTTTTCTACAATAATATTAAAGTTATTCAAAAAGATTTAAATTTTGTGCATTCACCTCATTTGCATCATTAAAAAGTTCGGTTCATGGTTTACTGGATTCGGCTATGCTACAAACCTTTAATTTGAAGTTCGAATGACACCACTATCTACAATATTTTCAAACGATTCAAGATTTTAATTTTGAATATTCACCTAATTTGCATTAATTAAAAGCCTACTACTTTGGCTCACAGTTTATTGGATGCCGCTTTGCCACAAGCCTATAATCAGAAGTTGGAACAGCTACTCTATCTTTAATAGTTTTGGAGATATTAAACATTTAAATTTTTCAATACCCCTAATAAGCATAATTTGAAATTCCACAACTTTCATTTACTGTCCATTTTATTGGCAGGTGCCACAAACCTAAGCATGCACATTGAAATATTTTGTCTATCTGCAATCATTTGGAAGATATGGAGCTTTTAAAATTTTAATTGCCCTTCATTTGTATAATTTTAAACATCATGACTATTCCAAACCAGGTGCACCATTTAATTAGTAGGTCATTCCACGTGGCAAGTTTGGTGTTTTTTGGAAAAACAGCGGCCGAGAAAAACTCCGGACAAATCTGGTCGTAAAGAAAGGAAGGAAGAAAGAAAGAAAGAGAAAGAAAGAAAGAAAGAAAGAAAGAAAGAAAGAAACTAAGAAAGAAAGAAAGAAAGAAAGAAAATTCTT